>JAVJIF010009034.1:0-80310 GCA_038442645.1 Agave tequilana | reverse complement strand
GCGCGCCCGCCGGCGCCGTTGTCCCGCCGGCGCCGGCGCTGCTCCGGCGCCGGACGGCTCCACCGAGTGAGAGAGGGAGAGGACGGGAGAGAGAGAGGGGCGCCACCTGCGCCTGGCCGGCGCCTGGCCCGCCTCCTCATCGCCGGCCTGGCCTCGCCGCCGGCCTAGCCGCTGGCAACGGTCGGGCGCCGCCGGCCTGCAGAGAAAGAGGGAGAGAGGGGAAGTGAGAGAGAAGAGAGAGAGAGAGAGAGAGAGAGGAAAGGGAGAGAAAAAGGGGGGGCCGGGCTGGCGGCGGCCAGCCCCGCCGGCGACGCGCCCCCCCGCCGGCGGCTCCGCCCCGCCGGCGGTGCGGATGAGAGAGAGATGGAAAGGAGAGAGGGAGAGAGGGGTTTTTAAAAAGGGGGGAACAGTAAGGCGGTGGGGTGGCGTTCTCCAGAGAAATGGAGAAGAAAGGAGAAGAAAAGAAAGAAAAGAAAGATAAAAAAAATTATTTAATTATTATTATATTAGCCTTAAATTTGACCAGCCCCGAACAGTGCCTAAAAATTATAAAAAATAGGAAATATTATTCTGAGACGTAATATGAAAATGGTTTGTCGAAAATAAATCCGTTTGCCAATTAAAAATCCCGGAGTGTCTCGCCGATACGGGCGACACCGGTTTGGCCGGATTTTCGATAAATTCAGAAAAATTCCCAAAAATACCTGAACGTAGATAACATGATTCTAAAACACACGATGAAAGACGATTCTCAAAATTCAACTCCGTTTGTGAAATAAAAATCAGAAGGCCGGTTATCAGTATCGGTCGACACCAACTACGGAGATTTTCCAAAATAATCCAGAAAATTCCAGAAAAATCCTGAAAAATCTATAATATTAGAAAATGATTTTTGAAATTGAAATCAACTCAATCGGACTACCACGGAGGTCAAATCAATTTTATACGTCATATCGGGTACTGATACGGTGATACGTACATCAGGGATCAGGGTGTGACATTTCTCCCCACCTTACAAAAAATGCGTCCTCGCAATTTTCATTCAAGTGTGAGAACAAGATTTCCAATCCCAAATCCTAAAGGTTACGGGTCCACGACACTTCCGTTGTGCACTCTGCTATCAATAAGGAACTCGGGATGGAGAAGTATGGTAGTGAACTAATCGTAACGGATGGAAAGCAAGACGATGCAAGGAAAGCGAGAAGGAAATCGGATGCTCTGGTTGACAACTGGAAGGAAGGAAGGAATACAAACGAGTCAAGAAATGAATTGTCAAGGTCATGGTATTCTTGTACTCGTTCCTGGAATCCCCAAATTCAGATACAGATCAGTTAATCTATACCTGATTGTACTGTTGGTAAGAGCCCAAGGATTGACCCAGGTGATTACCCACACCAGGTGTGAACCTAGGCTCTGATACCACTATGTAACGCCCATATCCTGCAGGTACGGGGACGTTATGGCGACGTACATACGCGAGGTGGAAACACGCTCACGCGTACGTTAAGCCTCAGTACAGTACATAACCTCCATATAGACATGGGTCCCAGGATGAAATAAGTACAAGAATACCTGCAGAAAAGGGTTAGAGATCATAACAGATAGGAAAACGGAGAAAAATACGATAACAGAAATAAAACACAACGATACCTATGAATAGTCTCGATCAAGAATCCCTTTGTGACTCCACTGAACTAGCTGACCGAACGATAACTCGGATCCCCAATTTGGGCACGCAAACTCAGGGTCGTCAGAAAGCGACCTAGTGAGTGGTAAAATGAAGGAAGCAGTAATATATAATATAGATACAAGCATGATAATAATATATAATACAAGATAGTGAAATAGCGATACCATATAATAAGCATATAAGAAGCAGTAGAAATATATACACATGTAAGCAGTAGAAAGATATGTCATCTAAGCCGGTTATCAACGGGTCAAGTCTATAGTCGTATCCAGTTGTTATAACATAATAAATAAGATTGTCTAGTGGTGACGTGATAGACATGAACATGGTAGTGGTGACCTGATAGAGGTGAACATGCAGATGGGCATATGTCTGCAACAATAAAATATATGCAATGCAGAACATGCATAGTATGCCACCATATATAGTGTAACATGTACCAGGTAATGTAACAAAGTATACATGTGCATGAGTAGTAGGTCACTACAGAAAGTGTAACAGGAAACAGGTACAGTATCAATGTATACATGTAATATGATAGCAGATAAATGATCAGAAATAGTAACAAGTACAACTAAACATGGATCAGGCAGGTCATGTCTTTTATACAATAGCAGCAATCAGTACCACCTGGTATTTTAATCAATCTCTTCCAGTGTCCCATACCACTGGCAGTTCATACTGGAGCCCGCACTCCAGTCGAACCCATCCGGACATAGCCTACGGGTACCATTATCCAAACGAGAGAGTGATCAAATAACAAGTGTTCCCGACGTCACTATTGTGTATACTATTTTATTATGTTACTTGAAAACCCATGGTCGAAGAGTTCTTATCGGGTGGATGTATCCCGTGCATACCCGGGATCACGGCCTTAAACAAGCCCTGGCTGCTAAGACCAGGGCCCTCCGCTAAGAGGGGAGCATGAATCAAGTAACAAGAGCTCATGGAGCAATTGGTAGGTAGCACTACCGTCCCCTACAGTGGGAAAACAATATGGATCCAGTACATCACCCGATAAGATCTAATCAACCGTCAAGTCTCCCCCATACCCCAGTTAGCTTTATGATCTATTACGTCATGTATACAATGGAACAATAAATACAGTACATGATACGGGTAACATGATAACTGGACCAGAGTTCTGCTGATAGCATAGAACAATATAACGAGAAACGGAACAATGAACAATATAACGAGAAAAATGTAACAAGAACAATAGATGTGGGATTCCACATATCGCATATCAACAGCTCTCATGTCCAGTATTGGTAAATCCATATCAGTAACAGGAAACAATCATATATCATGAATACGGGAACATAGAACAATAATACATGTAATAAGTATGGTGATCCGTATGACAAGAAGATAGAAATAACACAGGCATGTGTAACTGTAATATGTAAGCATGACATGAATGTGTATGATGATCATGCGGATATGAATGCGGTAGTCTGTGCAGTGATATGCCGAGAATCCATGTACCGGGGATAACAATACATGACATAACGGTATTTTGTGAAATGGTGCCGCTACGTATCGGTGGGCCATGCCTACGAAATAATAAGTGTGCCGTGTATCTGTATAACATGCACAGGTAATAACAGTGGACAGTGTCTACTATCAAGTGCAGTGGACTACAAATCCGTGTAGCCGTAAGCCTGCGTAGCACTAGTGTATGTAGGAACAGTGGTCGATAGTGTCTTATAATAACGGTGTCTGGCATGCATGTCTAGTAACAGTGTAGTGTCATCAAGTACTGTGGATCAGTACACATGTGATGATAGTTATCTAACTGTGATATACTACATGAAATAATAGTGTCCAAGAATATGGTGAACTAGTGGTCCGAGTCAGTGATTGTACAAGCATGAGGACGGTGTCTGAGTTGTCTATGTCACTTATTATTATTATTCTTATTACATAATCGATATTTATCTCAAATCAAGAAATACCTTACTATAGTATAGGTTCTCCCTATAACAAGAATTTCTAATAAGTACAAGTTATAATTAATAGTTACCGTATTTTATCCATAATCATGATCTATCAATCAGGTTCACTAAACATGATAAAAATAAGTTTATAAAAGAAAAACACTCACAAACTGGCCATAGGACTATATCTCTCTTTCCCACGATCGCAACGGATCCAGAATCGTCCAAATCGGAGTCCGGATGCTCCCGATATCGCCGAATACCCAAAACCAAGAGAAAAGGTTAGTTACGTAATAACAGAAATTATTCAGGGGGCTATTTGCAAATTTATAGGGGCCTAAAAGTAATTAATAATTTTACAGGGGTTAAAATGTAATATTACCTTTAACGGGTCGGGTTTGAGTGTAAACGGGTCGGGTTTGGGTTAAACCCAAAACCCGAACCCGTTGGTTTTTCACCCAACAGAGCAACAGCAGCAGCAGCGTGAGCTGCTGCTGCCGCCGCCTGCTCGCGCCCGCCGCCCGCACGCGCCCGCCACTAGCGCGCGCCCCGCGCGCGCCGCCCGCCGCGCCGTTGCCCCCCCGGCGCCCGCCGGCGCCGTTGCCCCGTCGGCGCCGGCGCTGCTCCTGCGCCGGACGGCTCCACCGAGTGAGAGAGAGAGAGAGACGGGAGAGAGAGGGGCGTCACCTGCGCCTGGCCGGCCTCCTCGCCGCCGGCCTGGCCTGGCCGGCCTAGCCGCTGGCAACGGTCGGGCCGCCGGCCTGCAGAGCAAGAGGGAGAGAGGGGAAGTGAGAGAGAAGAGAGAGAGAGAGAAAAAAGGGAGAGAAAAAGGGGGGGCCGGGGCTGGGGCGGCCAGCCCCGCCGGCGGTGCGGATGAGAGAGAGATGGAAAGGAGAGAGGGAGAGAGGGGTTTTTAAAAGGAGGGGGAACAGTAAGGCGGTGGGGTGGCGCTCTCCAGAGAAATGGAGAAGAAAGGAGAAGAAAAGAAAGAAAAGAAAGATAAAAAAAAATATTTAATTATTATTATATTAGCCTTAAATTTGACCAGCCCCGAACAGTGCCTAAAAATTACAGAAAATAGTAAATATTATTTTGAGATGTAATATAAAAACGATTTGTCAAAACTCAATCCGGTTTGCCAATTAAAAATCTCGGAGTGTCTCGCTGATACGGGCGACACCGGTTTAGCCGGATTTTCGATAAATTCAGAAAAATTTTCAAAAATACCCAAACGTAGATAACATGATTCTAAGACACACGGTAAAAGCCGATTCTCAGAATTCAACTCCGTTTGTGAAATAAAAATCGGAAGGCCAGTTATCAGTATCGGTCGACACCAACTACGGAGATTTTCCAAAATAATCCAGAAAATTTCAGAAAAATCCTGAAAATTCTATAATATTAGAAAATGATTTTTGAAACTGAAATCAACTCAATCGGATTACCACGGAGGTCAAATCAATTTTATACGTCGTATCGGGTACTGATACGGTGATACGTACATCAGGGATTAGGGTGTGACACCGAGGCTCACCAGTTCTTGATCGGATAATAACTAGAGTGAGAGTTCCCACTACTTCAGGGACCTCAGTCTCCTTACTTGAGCAATGGAAAGAGATCATAAACAAACCTCTTAGAAAGAGAGGAGTATGTTTCCCTGAAAAGGACTACAAGAGTCCTATTTATAGGCCTCGTGGCCTGACTATACTGCTAACACTTCAATTTTGGGAGCGCGGTCGAAGTTAAAGCATCAAATGCTTCACCTTGAGAAAAAGAATAATCTCCCTCGGGAATACACGCGAAGTTATTTGAACTTCGAAGAATGGAATAATCTCCCTCGTAATGCAATGTAAGTTATTCAAATCTTAAAAAACGGAGCAATTCCTCTCGTAACACGCAAAAGCGATTAGCTTCGGGAACGGAACGTCACTCCATCACAGCGAGCGCAAGGCTAATGCTCATACTCTAACCCGGTTTGAAGCGAAGCTACTTCAGGAAGCCCAAAGGTGAAGCTACCCAGAAGCGCGAAACTACACGAAATTGGATTGTTACAATTCCTCGACTAACCTATTCTAGCTCGAAAGTGGCACTAACGGCGAAGTTGGACTCAACCACCATGATGACGTTCACATTCACGTATTATTATCACGAATCAAAGCAATTCAAAGTACTTCAAAATCTGAACCATTCCATTGCAGATTCACGAAAACTTTAAGGGGGTCTTGTTGACACTCTAAAAAAGACAGAACTCCCACATTCATCTTCAACCGGTCTGAACGACGTCTAACTTACTGACATCTATAAAAGATAAGTCAAAGACAAGCTGATGACCAGAGACAAGGCAGCAACATGGATATTACTGATCCAGTAAAGCAGATAGTAAGACAAAGTTGCCTTTTGAGAGACCTAAGCAGGCTTAAGACACTAACTTAGCTCAATACTTAGCCTGGCATGATCCCACGGTAAGCTTCATAGCTCCGCATGGAACTAACAGCTTCGCCTAAGCTTGGTTGGTAGCTCGCTTTGAGGCTAACTATTAGCTTCGCCTGAAACTTCCATTTAGCCCTGCTAGAGGCTGATCTAGGAGGTTCATGCAAGAAGTCTTATCCTTAGCTGGTTTAGCTCTGCTATGGGCCAAGTTTTAGTTTCGCACGAGGCTCTGAAGGTAACTTCGCCTGAAGCTACGAGCCAAGTATTAGTTTTGCGTGATCTAGCCCCGCAGTGAGCTCTGCCAAGTCATCAAATTGATCGTCTTAAAATCCCACGAGGGATTAATGGGTGAACGCCACTAATTTCGTGGAATTAACGCCACTTTAAGTGGGAGGTTACATCTGCCTACTTCGTCCCATATTAAGTGGAGAAAATTAAGCATAACAGCAAGATGCGTTCGCACGAACCCTCTAGCTTCGCCAGAAGCTCGCAAGGAGCTTCGCGATAAGGTCATTTGCGAGCCTCGCGCGAAGCTAAAGACTGATTCAACTTTGCTGAATTCAAGGGGGCGATTACACCCCATGTCGATTATAAGTAGTCCCTTGCTGAGCCAGGGGAGGGACAGACACAGACAGAGAGGAGATTGGCTTAGAAAAAGAGCAAAATTCTTAGCAAAAGGTCTTCTGCTTTCAAGTCTCTGATTTCCAGAACCAAGCGAGAAGGGAATCTTACTAGGAGGCAGTTTGATCAGCTGATCGATTGCATTGTCAAAGGGATAAAGTGATCGCGCACTGATCAGATTCCTACTGGCATATTTCTCTAGAAATCTCAGAGGAGATCTACTTGTAATTTTCTTTTAATTATTTATAATTTCGCTCCTCTACGTTTTACTCTTTTTGTAAGTTTCCCACAAATAAGCGATATTTTTGATGGAAAACACTACAAGAACTGAAATGTTTAGAGTTGTTGAATAACAAAATAAATATTAATTGCAATTTTGTCTTTTTTGCCACATAAAGTTGTACTTATTTCTGATTATTAAGATGCTCTTGGTGATAATCATTATATAGTTATTACTACATATTATATAGATTCTGATTGGATTTTAAACAAAAAAATTATCAATTTTAAAAAAAATCCCCACCCTTATAATGCTCAAAATATAAATAAAATTATAATGAAGGTTGTTAAAGAGTGTAGAGTTGATTCCAAAATTTTGCTATTTTTTTTTATAATGCTAGCGAAAATACTGTTGCAATTGAATTTTTTGAATTTTTAAAAATCCGCCCTAGCCCGGGCCTAGTCTGGCCACGTCACGGGCCGGACTTGAGATCCCGAAATGGGACCCGGGCCCAGGTCGGGCCGCCTGCTTTTTTGCCCGGGGGGGCTTGGCTCGGCCCGGCCTTTGGCCCACCGGTCCCATACCCTGCCCGGCTCGGCCCGCTTGACACCCTTACTACTGATATCATTCTTTTGACAGGTCTTGCATCAACTTACACAAAGGACAGTGATGCAGGAGATTAAAGCAAAGGAGGCAAGACAACAGATTTCAGTCGATCGCCCAGTCGACTGACAGCCCTAGCCAATTCAACGGTCGACTGCTCGGTCGACCGCAATTTTTCGAAAGTGGAGACTTTACAGTCGGTCGATCGCGCCCGACCTTCAACAGAAACTAAAGACTCCTTAGAGAGCAAAGTTTTATCAATCGATTGACTGCTCGGTCGACCGACATGCACATACCAACTGTATTTGAATCTGTTTAGGATTTGATTTAGTTTTATTTTGTTTCTTTATTTTTAAACTTTCTTTCTTTATTTTGAATCTAATTTCATAGATAGAATAGGACTAATTATGAGCCTATAAAAGGGCCTTGAATCTCTTGTATTTGTAATCAAAATTTCAATTAATAAACTTGACTTTTTCCTCATATTTGCTCGTGGAGTCAAGTTGTTCTTTTGGCTCGTGGATTCGGGTCGTTCTTGCTCGTGAATTCGAGTAGTTACCCCTACCTGGAGATCTCTTCAGGGTTCGTCATCGCTAGAATGAGATCTAGCCCGCGTCAATTGTCTTCTTCGCTTCACCATTTGCGTCAAGTGGTATCAGAGCTTCAGCAAAACTCTGATGATGGCTGGAATGACGATGAGCAGTCCAGCCTCTTCAAGAGAGTAGGTGCTATTAAAGGAATACTTGGTGCTCTTGAGTCAACCATGGACACTTTGGTCCAAGAAATCAAAAGGCTATCTCTCAAATTCAATGATCGAGGCCTTGCTGATGGTACGTACCGAAGTGGGCGTGAACGTTCATTGAACAATCTTCCTCTACCTCCTACACCACAATTTGGTAATCCTCATCTACAACGTCCACCCCAGTAATTTTCTTTCCAACGACCACCCCATGTCGACCTCCACGACAACCAGTACCACAACCAAGACGTCCACGAAATCTTCCTTACGAGGATCTTATCGATAAGGAGGAGCTCATCAACACCTTTTATCTCAAAGACAACTTTGAAGACAAGGGATATAATGGAAGGACGACCAATGGGTGAGGCTCTAAGCGGATGGCGATTTCTAATCCCAACATGGAAGGAGAATTTCCTTTTCCTAATCCAGATAGAAGAAGAGGGGACCCAAGCCCTAACAAGTACATGATGAAGATCGAGATTTCTTCTTTCAGTTGGAACCTTGACATTGAATCCTTTTTAGACTGGGCCTATGAAGTAGAGAAGTTCTTTAACATGACTTATGTCCCTGAGAAAAAACATGTCAAGTTCGTGGCATACGACCTCAAAGAAGGAGCATCCACATGGTGGGACCAGCTATAAATAACAAAAAGATGCCAAGGCAAACCACCAGTGATGACATGGAGGCACATGAAGTAACTCTTATAAGGTAGATTCCTTAGACACGACTATCAACAGATCCTCTACAATCAATTTGAGCAATACAGATGAGGCACAAGAAATGTTACAGCATACATGGAGGAGTTCTACTGTCTCTCGTCGCGATGTGACTTATCCCTGACAGAGGAGCAGCAGATCTCAAAGTACGTCAATGGGCTAAAGTACTCCATCCAGGAGCGTGTGACCATCCAAGATGTGTTCTCTATCGATAAGGCCCAGAATAAAGCCATAAAAATTGAGAGGTTACAGAACTGAGCCTTACTTTCAAAGGCGCATCGGAAAAGACATCTAGCGACACAAGAACTCAACAAGCATCTATCAAGCGAGCGACCTCCAACCCGCAAGATAATTAACGCCCCTCCAAAAAACCCGGCGACGGTAACCGCCTCAACTACAAAGGACAAGGAGAACCCGTATGCCAAGCCTGAGATTGGCAAGTGTTATATGTGTGGTGAACCTGGACACAAGTCCAATGAGTGCCCAAAACGGAGACACGTCACATGGCAGATTAGACGAGGACGAGATGTGATTGTCTCTAATTTTGCATAATTTTCATCACATTCTCACATTTATTTGATAATAAATTCTGCTAATAATATCTTTCTTGCTTGATCTTAGGTCAATGGTGGGCAAATGAAGAAGAAAACCCAAATCACCATTTAATTGGTGATTAAAGGGCTAGTAAAATGGCTATTGACCTAGAGAGCTGACTCTGTCAAAAACCAGGAGCGTTAGCCGACAGGGGGATAACAGCGCAGCACACAGCAGGCGGCGCCGCACGCGCCGCCCAAGGAAAGCTACGGAAACGCGGCATTTTGTCGCATTTTCGCGGCCAAACCAGAAACCGAGAATCCAGCAGACAGGGGGGACAACCAGGCGGCGCGCAGCAGGCGGCGCTGCGTGCACCGCAAAAGTAACGCCACGGAAACGAGGCATATGCCGCGTTTCCGCGGCCATACGGCAGCGCCGCGCGCGCCGTTTGGGGTCACATCCTGCCTTCTGGCCCCCCCAGGCGGCGCCGCACAGGCCGACCAAGGACAGCCGCGGAAACGCGGCTTTTGCCGCGTTTCTGCGGCCATATGGCCACGCCGCGCGCGCCGTTTTGGGTCATTTCTTGTCTCCTGGCCCCCCTGCTCCCCGGATACTATAAATACTCTATGGGGTTTCAGAGTCGAGAAAAAAAAGGAGGGGAATGAGGAAGAGAGTTAGGGTAGTTTCATCTTCATTTTTGTAGTCTAGATAGGGTAGTGTAGTTTCTTCTTCTTCCCCCATTGTAATTTCCCTTTTGTAGATCTTGTATTAGGGAGAGAGAGTGGTACATGTTGGGAAGTAAGAGTACTTGTAATTGAAGGTAACAATCAATGAAAGGTGCTCTCTTATCTTATCTTTGTTTTCTTCTCTCTAATCTCTTTTACATGTGTAACTAGTCTTTTCTCTCATGGCAACTAACTACTAACCACCAACTAGTTTAACTTCTTTGATGATAATTCACATGAATCTAATAGCCTCATTTTTTGGCCTTGCTCTTGCAAGAGCCATTGATGGATCATGATGATGGATTTAACTCTAACTTCTTAACTCTCTAACAAGCTAACATTACTTATTTCATGCTTGCTCTTACTGGGTTTTGATGATTTAAGTGTAGCTTGCACTTGTTTGTTGAGTTGGGTTGTGAAGAGTTACATATGGGTTATGCTTTGAATCGCTCTTGACCAAGGACTAGTGATGGCCAATGATACTTGTGAGGCAACTATCACTAAGAGGTTAGCGTGTTGGTGGAGTCATTAGTAGTTAGTAGCCGTGAGTTTTCTTTCTCTTTCACTTGTTTTAGAAAAATATTCAAAAATCACAAACATATTCTTTTCAATGTTTCCCACTTCTTTGTATTTCACTGTACTTCTCTTTCCATTCTTTCTTTTATTTTCTTTTCATTCTTTATAAAGATTTTGAAGAACTTTTAACATAAACGTGAATCAACCGGTAAAGCTTCTATCGCCTCCCGTCCTTGTGGATACGACCCGTATAGCCACTTCGCTACTACGGAAGAATCGCAAAAGCAGTAACTTCGACCCACACACTCTTTCTACTTTTCTTGTGCTTGCTGTTTGCCGATCAAATTTTGGCGCCGTTGCCGGGGATGGAAACGGTTTGATTTCACATTTTTGTTAACTTTTCTTCTTTGTTTTTTTTGGTGTGCAGGTAAAAGTTTTAGCATTGCAGAAGTCCACACTTGCTCAAGTGTGGTCAGGTAAATTCTTGTATATTTTATATTCTGCTGCTAATTTTTGTTCATATTACCTGTACACTGTAAATAATTTTTAAAGAACTAAAATACGGTAATTGGATGCTTTAAAATGGTTTAGACATTTGCATCTAGGCACGTGTCAATTTTTCATTCCAATATACTGTATTTTGTTCTTATATTGTTGTGATAGGAGGTATACATATGGCATTGCATATAGTATAGGACAAACACTTCAGTGATTTACTCGTTGTTTTGTGTTCATGCTTATCTATATTGCACACTTGCACAAATTTAACTTAAGGGCAAAACCCAAAACAAGATAAGGTGGGGAAGTTATTACCCTCCCTTGGCCCAAAAATCACCTCCCCACTCACACAACCCAAGCCTTAATAAAAATTGCTAGACGTTGGCCCCTAGGGACATCTCGGACTCATTTAAGAGATTTACCTAAGGGGAAAGTTGTTAGAAGTTGACTCTTGTCAAATCGGTGTCTAAGGTTGGGGATTGAGAGGCGAAACCTCGAAGAACAGTGGTTTGACATAATTAGGCCCGTTGCTCCGGCACGGATACCTCCCACTGATCTTGCCCCTACCTGGCCGATTAACTCGTGGTCAGCATCTGACAATATACCCCCCGTGGACAGTCTAACCAGTTAGGAGTCGTCTAGGTCTAAGTCAACCTTAGCATAGGCTTGTTTTCTTTTTCTTTGTTTATTTGTTTGTTTGTTTGTTTGTTTTCTTCTTTTTTGTAAATTGTGATATGAATTTTAACAACAATAATTCTTTCAATCATAATATGAATCCATATTTTACACCGACCTCATTTGACTCGGATAACTCTGACCCGGCAATGTACAACATGAACCAACACTATATGCCGAGTTGGGATTATCCGACTCAATATGACCCACATCCCCAACCATATGACCATAATTTTCAAAATAATTTCAACTTTTCACAGAGTTCATGGGGATTCACCTACCCTGAGTCCAATTTTCAACATCTTGTCCACAATTTACACAATATTCATTCCCCAATTTTGATTCATATACTCCTTTTCCTGAACCACCCGAAGAAAAATCATCATTGGAAAGGAGTATAGAAGAGTCCCTACAACAAATACAAAATTTGCTCAAATCATAATCCTTCCCACATCAAATTCCACATACTTCTTTTCTAGAGCATCCAATTGAAGACGAATCTGAGCTAGAAAAGCGTTTGGAAGTCTTTTGTGATAGAATACAAAACATGTTGGACTCCTCATCTCAACCAAATTTTCAAGAGTCCTACTCATCCTTTCCAGTCTCACCTATTCAAAATGAACAACCATCAGTACTGGACTTGAGTATGGAACCCTTGCGTGAGTCCGAGCATCAATTGCAAAATTCGATGGACTCACAAATTTACCATAATTTCCAAAATCAACTTTCATACTCACATTTTCAAGAACCAATTACAAAGAGTATGGAAGACATGATTCCAAATCCAAATTCTGTTACACGACCTATCAGTAGGTTAGATTCACTTTTGAGCGAATTGATCAATGAGAGCGAGGAAAGCCTTTCTTGTCAACCTTTGACCGATTCTTATATCCCTAACTCTACTGATTGGACCCATGAATCATGTCATTTTGAAAATTCAGCTTCAATTTTAGAACATACATCCGAACTTGACCAAACTCCAAGTTATGAAAGTCACCTGGACCTTCTGGTAAGTTATCCCTTCTCTGAAATTGAAATCGAACCTGAATGTGATCCTGAACTTCCTGTTGGGAACTCCATTTCACTTTTTGATTCAATAATGACTCCGGTATCTTTACCAAATTTTTTCTCTATTCCGGAGTCAACATTGAATCCTGTACCAATACACCGTGAAATAGAATCACCAATCTCTAATGATCACACTTCATTATTGGGGAAAGTGTGTGAACATCAATTCTTTGGTTTGGACCCTATTTTTGAACCAATTTCGACTCTCATTGTTGACTCTGACTTGATCTGAGTCAACTTCCCGAGTCACTATTGGTTTTTATTCCTGATCCCTTTAAGTCCAAATCCATCATTTTCAGAAATCACACTTCATTGTTCGACAAGAATGTTGACAAAAATGACTCAGTAATTATTTTTGAAAATTGGAAATTTGATGGGGATAAAATTTTCAATAAGACCATTCAATCAATCATTCTTTTATTGGGTCTTGTTAGAGAGGTCATTGGTGGATTTCTGGACGATCCACAATATCTTGATTGGGTAGCAACGCTTGGCCCAGTCAGACCACCACCGGAACCACCACCATGAGGTAATATTCCTTCTCTCTCTATTTGTTTCACGTATATACACATTCACGATGCATTGAAGACAATGCGTGAGATAAGTGTGGGGGAGGGCTTACTACATAGTTAGTTTTTCATTTTCTTTCTTTTACATTTCTTTTTAAATAAAAAAAATTAGAAACTCTTTTTCTTTCTTTTTACAAAACTTTTTGAAACAAGAGAAATGGTTTTTGATTTATTTTTAAGAAAATTAAGATAATCTTAGGAATTAGGAAAGACCTAAAATTTTGAAATTTTAAACCGAGTCAAAATAATAGATCTTGTCTAAATTATAGGTAAAGAAAGTAAAATTGAAAAGATAATTTGATCTTGAATTTTTTTGCACTTCACACTTACACAAATTTTGGGATTGAAACAAAGACTAGAAATGCCATAAAAATATATTTAAAAAGAAAAAAATTATTATGATAAATAAAAATCGCTTATTGAAGTTGGGTAATTATGCCTCAGGAAGCATGATTATTCATACCTAAAATGGTGGACCAAAAAATAAAATAATCCCCTTTAGTTTTGTGGCCTTATTTACTCGAGTCCTTAAGTCCGAGGGACGTTTTCTCATCTGGTGCCCTAAGACCATCTGGTTTGGGAGTCACCGGCTAAAGGCTCACTACCCGGGTAAATAAGAAAGCCTAAGAAAACTAAGGGAAGAAAAAAATATATATATAAATAAATAAATTGCATGAAAGTTAGAGTCGATATCCCAAAAATCTTCACAGTTCACAAAGTGCATATTTTTCTTAAGGATCAAAGAGTCAATTCAATTTTAAATTCTTACATTTAATTATAACAAGATTTTGCATTTCGACTTAGTTTAAGGAAGATTAATTTCTGGTTAACCTATGACCTTGGATCACTTATATTTTCGTAAAAATACTTCAACACTTCTCTCTATTTTAAAAATGCATTTTCAAAATACTAACATTTGATTTCTTTCTTTATGGATTTTGTGGGTGTAATCCGCTGAAAACCCTAAGGAGACAAAACTCCTCCTCTAAGGGAAACTTAGAGGTTTAACGGCTTGTTGCACATGCTCAGTGCAATCGCATCACCTGCGAAAGTGGTATAATAATTTTCTTAGTTTTTTGTTGCTCGGGACGAGCAAAAGATAAGTGTGGGGGTGTGATTAGTCTCTAATTTTGCATAATTTTCATCACATTCTCACATTTATTTGATAATAAATTCTGCTAATAATATCTTTCTTGCTTGATCTTAGGTCAATGGTGGGCAAATGAAGAAGAAAACCCAAATCACCATTTAATTGGTGATTAAAGGGCTAGTAAAATGGCTATTAACCTAGAGAGCTGACTCTATCAAAAATCAGGAGCGTTAGCCGACAGGGGGATAACAGCGCAGCACACAGCAGGCGGCGCCGCACGCGCCGAACGCGGCATTTTGCTGTATTTTCGCGGCCAAAGGAGAAACCGAGAATCCAGCAGACGGGGGGACAACCAGGCGGCGCGCAGCAGGCGGCGCTGCGCGCGCCGCAAAAGTAATGCCACGGAACGCGGCATATGCCGCATTTCCGCGGCCATACGGCGGCGCGCCGCGCGCGCCGTTTGGGGTCGCATCCTGCCTTCTGGCCCCCCCAGGCGGCGCCGCACAGGCCGACCAAGGACAGCCGCGGAAACGTGGCTTTTGCCGCGTTTCCGCGGCCCTATGGCCACGCCGCGCGCGCCGTTTTGGGTCATTTCTTGTCTCCTAGCCCCCCTGCTCCCCTGATACTATAAATACTCTATGGGGTTTCAGAGTCGAGAAAAAAAGGAGGGGAATGAGGAAGAGAGTTAGGGTAGTTTCATCTTCATTTTTGTAGTCTAGATAGGGTAGTGTAGTTTCTTCTTCTTCCCCCATTGTAATTTCCTTTTGTAGATCTTGTATTAGGGAGAGAGAATGGTACATGTTGGGAAGTAAGAGTACTTGTAATTGAAGGTGACAATCAATGAAAGGTGCTCTCTTACCTTATCTTTGTTTCTTCTCTCTAATCTCTTTTACATGTGTAGCTAGTCTTTTCTCTCATGGTAATTAACTACTAACCACCAACTAGTCTAACTTCTTTGATGATAATCCACATGAATCTAATAGCCTCATTTTTGGCCTTGCTCTTGCAAGAGCCATTGATGGCTCATGATGATGGATCTAACTCTAACTTCTTAACTCTCTAACAAGCTAACATTACTTTATTTCATGCTTGCTCTTATTGGGTTTTGATGATTTAAGTGTAGCTTGCACTTGTTTGTTGAGTTGGGTTGTGAAGAGTTACATATGGGTTATGCTTTGAATCGCTCTTGAACCAAGGACTAGTGATGGCCAATGATACTTGTGAGGCGACTATCACTAAGAGGTTAGCGTGTTGGTGGAGTCATTAGTAGTTAGTAGCCGTGAGTTTTCTTTCTCTTTCACTTGTTTTAGAAAAATATCCAAAAATCACAAACATATTCTTTTCAATGTTTCTCACTTCTTTGTATTTCACCGTGCTTCTCTTTCTATTCTTTCTTTTATTTTCTTTTCATTCTTTATAAAGACTTTGAAGAACTTTTAATATAAACGTGAATCAACCAGTAAAGCTTCTATCGCCTCCCGTCCTTGTGGATACGACCCGTATACCACTTCACTACTACGGAAGAATCGCAAAAGCAGTAACTTCGACCCACACTCTCTTTCTACTTTTCTTGTGCTTGCTGTTTGCCGATCAAGATGCTGATCGAGACTGAGCCGAAAGACTCTGACTTTGTCGAAAAAGAAGAAGAAGTAGCCACTTGCATGATCCAGCGGTTGCTATGCAATGAAAAGAACGCCGACACTACTCAAAGGCATCATATTTTCTACTCAAGGTGTCCAATAAAGAACACGGTATGCAATCTCATCATCAACAATGGCAGATATGAAAACATCGTCTTTACCGCATTGGTGGACTATTTGAGGTTAGAGACAGAGCCACACCATCACCCATAATCCATTAGGTGGATAAAGAAGGGCCCCTGCATAAAGGTAACGAATTTTTGCCATGTCCCAATTTCAATTATCAAATTCTATCAAGATTTAGTTACTTGTGATGTTGATATGGATGCATGTCATATACTATTGGGATACCTCTGGCAACATGATGTCGATGCTACCCATCGAGACAAGAGAAATATATACATTTTACCTGAGAGGGCAAGAGGATCGCTATGAAGCCTATACCTCCACCACCAAAGCTGACTAAAGAAGAAAAGCCAAATTTCATATCGATATGCAATTGAGGTGAATTCTTGGTGGAGTCCAAGGAGACTGTAACGCCCCGATCCTGCGGGTACGGAGACGTCACTGCAACGTATATACGTAGGTCAGAAATACCCTCACGTATATACGCTAAGCATCAGTACAGGCAAGAATCAGAGTACGGAAGCAAGTGGTGCATTATACATTCCAACATATGAGTACAATTACAAAGTTATCACCAGAGGTGATAAATATTACAATAATATTACATCACCTGATAGGCGCAAATGCGAGAATACAAAGAGAATGTACATAAATGAACAGTACAAAAGGGCGCTCACGAGATAACTAGAGAAGCCGCGAGCCAACGAGGGGGGGCAAGGATGGGACTGGAGCTACAGCTGGTCTGTCAGCTCCACTGAAGTAAGCTTAGTCCTCAGCAAGAAGATCCCCTTCGGTCCAAGCTCCGAGACCTGGACATGAGGATCCAGAGGAGTCAGAACTCCTCAGGCGAGTGGTGATACGAAAGCCAGGTGGCGAGCATAGATAAGCAAACATATGGTATAATACGACAAGAGCAGGAGACTGATAGAATAGAGCACAGGTGGTAAAACAGGATGTGAGCAAGTATAACATAGTAATGCTCATAAACCAGAATTCCGATGTAAAACTCGATGAAAGCAATTATAACGAGACAAGTGGTATAACCAAGTTTACAGAGCAACATAACAAGTTATCATCGTGGCATATTATTATTATTACTCGTCCGACCCATATATCTAGGTATGTGTCCTGGTGTACATCCCAACACACATACATCCATATATAAGCAAGTCGAGATTGGTTATTGGAAGCTGATGGAGAACTGATAGCTCATACTTATAGTAGTTCCCGTCCGCCCGGGACACAGCCATTGGGGGCCTTAAATCCCCCTAACACGCATCTTCTGAGGGCCTGAAATCCCCCTAACACGAATCGTCAGTTTTGGTATTCCATTACTATAAGCAAGGCACCATATCGGCATCCATCACTTCCTCCCATTCCATGTACAAGTTATCCTTTTTATGGCTTATTAAACATAATTATCAGATTACAGGAATGAGCAGGATCAAAACTGGTCATAACAAGAATACATAACGAGCATGACGGGAGTTCATAACAGGCATAACTGGAGTACATAACAAGTGATCAAGTTCTACATTCCCGTAATGTGATATTCATGAGTAGAGAGTTAATCATAATAGGTATCAGGTCTCAACCTGCCAATGACAAGTGATCAGGCAGGTGACAGGTAATAAGTCATGTCATAACAAGGAACAAGTATCATGAGACATATGCCTGAGATGTGATGTTAAGCGGGCGTCAAGTGATAGCATGATACATGCAAGTGTGCAAGTAAAATAATATAATATTAGTCAATATGACGAAGCAGAAAGATCAGAAGGAGAGCGAGAACACTCGCCTAAATCTTTAGAAAACACAGTGAAATCCCCGATCTCCGGAACCCAGGAAATGAACGCGTCCACGCGTTTAAAGGGAAAGTGATAGAGAGAGGAGAAAATCAAGAGAGAGAAAGAGAATGAGAGAGAGGAGAGAGGATGAACCAATGAGGAGAGAGAATGGAGACGCGGGAATAGCAGACGCGAGAATAGCAGACGCGGGAATCACAGACGCGAGAGACGCGTTGCGGAGATGTCACAAACGCGGGATCTGTGCTCGAGTCAGGCCGCGAGGAGAACGCGGACGCGGATGTGGGTTCTGCGTCGTGTTTAGCACGAAAAGAACACAGACGCGGGCATGGGCTCCGCGTCGTGTTGACACGAGAAGGACACAGACGCGGGCCTAGACTCCGCGTTGCGTCGATACAAGAACGCGAAGGCCGCGTTAAGGGATTGCCTAGACGCGGGGGTGAGATCCGCGTCAGCAATAAAACAGAGGAGGGAAGGTGATTTCGGGGTGGTGGTGTTTAGTGTTTGTCGTTGCGATTGCCACCGGAAAGATTACAGGAATAATCGTGAACGATTACCGAAATAATCACCGGAGCCGGAATGATCACCGGAATAATCGTGAACGATTACCGGAATAATCACCGGAGATATTCCCGACGAAGAGGAGCTCGACCCCAATCCAAAGGATGTGGCCGGCCCTTGAGAAGGTGAGGGGGTGGTGGTTTTGTGGAGAGGTTTTAATGGTGGAGTGTTGAAGTTGTGGTGGTCTAAATGGAGATGGAGGAGGAAGAAGATGAAGGTAGAGAGTTGGAGAAGTTGTGGTGGAGATGAAGGAGGAGTTGGTGGTGGGAAAGGTGGTGAAGTGGGTTCATTGGTGTTTTATGGTGGAAAAGAGGAAGAAGAAGATGATATGGAGGTGTTGTTGTTGTTGGAAATGGAGGAGGAGATGAAGGAGAGAATGATGGTGGAATTTGTTGTGAAAATGAAGGAAAAATGGTGGAGAAGTGGGTGGCCAAAGGGAGCATGGGGCTGTTTTCCTTGCTCTCTGTTGGTGGCTGCAGGAAACAAGGAAGAAGAAGAGAAAAAGTGAAGAGAGAGAAGGAAGTGGGGTGATTATATAATGGGGAAAATAATAATATAATAAGGCCATCCAATCAAAAGAGGTTACACAATGGGACTTGCGTCCATGAAATGAATCCTGCGTCCTCATGAAATAAATCCGCGTCTGGGCAAAAAAAGCCAGACGCGGGGATTATCTCAGCGTCCAGGGAAGGTGCAAAAGCTGCGTTTTAACAAAAGGACAAAAGTCATAATGACTTGATTGGAATTGATTAGCAGTGCATTAAATGCAGTAAGGAGAGGATCTCTGCATTAAATGCAGAATCCTAGGTTGGTGAAACTCGCGTCTAGCGAGGAGAGAGAAAAGTGGAAAAATATCTGGATACTATTCCGGTATCTGAGAAAACACCGAAAACTCCGGAAAAGTCCAAAAAAAATGGAATAGCTTGATAGCTTCCCAAAAATTCTCAAAAATATTAAATATTATAAAAAGATTTTTGATGAAATCGATTTTCAGAAATTCAATCTCATTTTTAAAATAAAAATCATAAAGTCAACCGTCAATACCGGTCTACACCGGGTCGGCCGGATTTTGATAAAATCTGAAAAATCCCAGAAAATTCCTAAAAGGATAAAATATCATTCTAAGAAGTAATATGAAAGCGGAATTCAGAAATTTGATCCCAATTATAAAATAAAATTCCTGGAATCAACCAGTGATACTGGCCGACACCAAATCCAGTGGAATTTCGATAAATTTAGAAAATTCTCAGAAAAAGTATTTAGATAGAAAATATGATTTTAAGAAGTTACAGGAAAACTGTTTCTTAAAATTCAACTCCGTTTGTAAATTAAAAATCCAAGAATCGGTCAGTGGTATCGATCGACCCCGGTTTTGAAGAATTTCAATTTAATTCTGAAAAATTTCAGAAAATCATAGAAAATCTAAAATATTAGAAAATGATATTTAAAACTGAAATCGGTCAAATTGGAATACCAGAAATACTAAATCGAGTAATAACCTGAGATCGGGTCTCTGGTTCAGACTAGGGCTGAATCCGAGTCCACGAATCCAGATCCAAGACAAAACAATCATATAAACAATTCATAATACAAAATAAATATAGGAAGTAAATCAAAAAATACGATCGAGAAATCTGAATACGCAACTAAGTACGTATTCCGGGAGCGGGGTGTTACAATCCACCCACCTTACAAAAATTGCGTCCTCGCAATTTCGATAAGGGGAAGATGAACACAGGAGAGACCAGGATCGAAAATGAGAGAATGATAAAGTGGAATATTTACAAAATTACCAACTCAAAATACAAAAGATCAGGGGTAGCGGTTACAAAGACATCCTCAAGGTTCCTGCTCTGGATACTGGTCTTCACATTCTGCTGTTGCTTCGTCTGATGCCTCTGCCGCCATGTTGTAGACTTGACCTCTACCATGATCTGTTCTAGTTCTCACTCTTCTGTGTGGCTGATCATATTGCTGGGGCGGAAATGGAGCTCTTCGATCAACGGGTTCTGGGTTCCCTCTCAGTGGCGGGGCTGGAAGTACTGGTCGGACTGGTGCTGTATTTCCTACCCTTCTGAACGGGCAATCTCTTATAGCATGACTCCCGGTCCCACATGCTAAGCATAATCCATTGGCCATTCGACAGTCTTTCCTATATGTTGGCCCAAAGGCCTTCCACTCTAGTTTTGATGATGATTAACTCATGTAGTTATGTGTACTAATAATCTTGTGATTTTAGTTTCAGATCATTAGTCAAGTTATTAGTTAGTGATTAGCTTCAACAAGATGATTTGGAAGCTACCCACATGTTGATTCAAGAGCCCAAGCGTCAAAGATCATATATAGCACTTGCTCGGTGGATCAAAGAGTTTTGGATCGAGTCGGCTTGGAGATTGCGCTCTACAAGAAGACATCGGTACCATAGTTTAGTTTTGGGTTTAGATCCTAATTGTAAAGATTAGAATAGTATGATAAGCTCAAGTTCACAACACACACACGTTTCATGTTTTGAATATTGGTTTTCGATTTTTCGGTTTTAGGTTTAACCGATCTTGGTTTTCATGAATAGATTTTATATCAAAACAAGTTTACATGGTTTAGTGTATATATGATTTGTTCTATATACATGCATACTTCTATTGCTTAAACAAACTTAGTTTGATAGTCTACTTCATGAGTTTTATGTTTTGGTATTTATGACAAAACATATTTTGGAATTAAGAACAAAAACTATGATATGTATATGTTTCATGTATATTGGATTTCTATCCATATGCATCATGTTTCAAAATGTTTAAATATCATGTTTTTGTATTTGGATGAGTTTTAGACAAAACGTATTTTCTATTCAAAATCTAAGTTTTAGAAAATACAAGGTTTGGTTTTTGGTAAAAATGATAAGACATAAAAATAGTTTTAATTGCTTGATATTTGAGTCAAAACTTTTATCACATGTTTATATATCAATGCAATTTGACAAAACTATTTTTGGGGATTTTTAGTAATTTATAAGAATTTATTGGATATTTATTTCCCCAGATTTCTGACCTGTTTTGGTGTCTGCCAGGCTGATCGGTCGACCGGTACGGTCGACCGCACCATGTAGACGGTCGACCGTATGGGTCGACCGACGTGCACAGAAACGTGCACGCTGGCTACACCTATAGCCGGTCGACCGTGCCGGTCGACCGACTAAGAGCAGGTTTGGTCTCTGTTTGTTTGGGTCGACCGGGCGGTCGACCGCTAACACCAACGGGTCAAAAATTAACCGTTGGGCGGTCGACCGTCAGGGTAATTCTGGTAAAAATTACAGCCAACGGCTAGTTTCCAGATGTGTCTATAAATACCCCATTTGCAAGAGTTTTTCTCTAAGATTTTTTGTGCGAATTTTTCCATACTCTCTGGTGTTTTTGCTGCAATCAAAATAGGTTTTTGAGCTTGATTTGAACAATCTTTTGGTGTTTTCATTAGGGTTTGAAAAATCAAAGAAAAGGATTTTGGGAAAAGCTTTTGAATTGAACTTCTCTATCTTGTTTCATTTATTTCCCAAAGATTTTCTTTGAGTTGCTAGTTTCAAATCCCTTGGTTTTCTCCACACTTGAGCTAAAATCTACTATTTTTTCTATAGGATTTTGTGTGGGAAAAAGAGATTGTTTTGTGGTTGTTGTTTGAAACCACTAAGTTGTAAACCCTATCTTTAGCTTGGCTTTGTGCCTTTCCCTCATTGTGTTGAGGAAGTTTGGCTATTGGGTTGTATCCCTCAAGGTTGTGAGGTGATCCTTGTATTGGTTTTGAGTTTGGAAATCCCTCAAGTTGTGAGGAGATTGTTGGCTTGGAGTTGTGCCTCAAGGAGGGGGTTGTGATTGTAAAGAGAGGAGTTGGGTACTCCTTGTGAGAGTTCTTGGTGAACTAGCTAGTGGATTAGAAATCATTCGTGTGTCGAAGGCGGGGATGTAGAGCTGGGCGCTCGAACCTCGATAACATATCTCTGTGTTTGCGTTTGATCTATTAACTCTCTCTATCTCTCTCTTTACTTTGTGTATTGTGCAAATTGCTATATCTTATACTTGCTTGTGTGTGTGCATCATTGTTGTAATTGCAATTAGTTTTTTAAATTCCGTATTAAGTTCACTAGATTAGCATCGTCACCTATTCACCCCCCCTCTAGGTGACTTTTCAATTAGTATCAGAGCTAGTGCTCCTGATATTTAGGTTTAACCACCTAGGAGTGATCTTGGTTTGCTAATCTTCATTTGCATTTTCATTTGCACACATTTAGTTTGCACTTATGGCTAGCCCTCCTATGTTTGATCATTTTAGACTTGATGCTTGGAAGGCTAATATGACTAAACATTTAAAAGACCTAGGACATCTAGTTTATCAAGCCATTACCATAGAATCCCTCCCAAATAGTAGCAAGCATAAGAAGGCCAATGCATTAGCACTTAGAGCACTTAGAGCATCTCTAAATGAACATTTATTATATGTTTTTGATCGTTATAATTCGGCTTTTGCAGTTTGGAGCATCTTGACTTCTCCTGAGCTTCCAAGGATTATCAACAAGATGAGGAGATCTAAGAGAGAAAAGTCCGAAGAGCAATGCCTCATGGTCCAAGGGAAGAACTCCCTTGAGGTACAATCGGATTCTCAAATAGATGATAGCTCTAGTTCCTATTGTCATGGATGTTTTGAAGTTCAAACTTTAAATATGGAACTTGTTCAAAAGCTTGAGAATTTGTTAGAAAAACATGATTTGTTGAAAGATGATAATCTTGTTTTGAAAAATGAATTAAAGGATTTATGCTCTAATTTTGAATTGATGTTGCTAGAGAAGGAAGAGATTGCAAGTGAATGTGACTCACTTAAATCTCAACTCGAACTTGCTTTAAAGGAAAATGAATTTTTGAAAAACCAAAATGATTGTGATGATGTTGTAAAGCACAATGAGATTTTATCTTCAAAATTAGATCTTGTTTTTAAAGAAAATGTTACTTTGAAAAATGAAATTGATTTCATAACAAAAGAATTGGATTTGGTTTTGATTAAAAATAAATCTTTGCAAAATGATATTGATATTCATGTTTGCCATGCTAGTGTAGCTTCTACTTCTTGCACACCTATAGCATGCTCCACTTTGTCTTCTAGCATAGAAAATGATATAAATGTTTTGAAGAAAAGTGTTGATTGTTTGGGCTCCACTTTGAGCCATTGTGCCATGAACCACACTCGTTTGGAATCCTTGATTCACAAGAAACAAGTTCCAACTATGCATGCACACCCATCACGGCATACACATGCTCATCATGGACACAATCATAACATCTATGCTTATGTGTACACTTGTACACATTATGGTCGTAAAGGCCACCTTACTAGATTTTGTTATGATCGTATTTATAATGAAAATTTAGCAACTAATTATGTTTGGGTGAGAAAAGATATTAACCCCCGTGGACCCACAAGAAAATGGGTACCAAAAACCACCGCTTTAACTTTTGATGTAGGTGGGAGCTCTCGCATCACTTGAGGGCATTGGTGCCTTGAGGTGGATGCATTCTAAGCTTAAAGGAGAACCATTTGGATGCTTCACTCTCAAGGAGATTAGGTGGGAGGACCACCGGGTGTTTTGGAGACATGGAGAGTTGCCCCTTCGGTTTTGGTAACAATCCCTTACTCCATTTAGTGTTTACATGCTTTTACGTTCATTTTTTTTTTGGCATGTTGTGTTTTGTTATGCTTGTGCCATGTACATTAGATTAAGGTTGTACATGTTTAGCTACTTGAGCACCCATGCTTCATATGGATCTATACTTAGTGTCTCACCTTGTTTAAACTAACATGTATGCTCTAGATCTAGTGCACATGCATATGCATAATGATCATTTGATGTTCATGATTGTATGACTTTTCATTTTAATGATTCATGTTTTGAATAGTGTGTTTATTGCTATGCATGTATTGCAATTTGATATCTCCATTGTTTAGATGAATCCATAATTTGTGTTTTCACAATTGTTTTGATATTATGATTCTTATAGCATGTGGATTTACATAATGATCATTTTTAGAATATTGTTGATTTATGACTCGTTTTATGCTTAATGATTTGGATATATGCTTAGATGTTAGTTTTCATTAAAACTAGGATTTATACTTGTTCATAGAATGGGCCACAAATAAACCTTTATATATGTTTGTGCTTGGATGCCTATTTGTACCCATTAGATGTTCTAGTATAGTCTAGTTTTGATGATTCATGCATTTAACTTGTATTCACATATTTTGGTTAACTTCATGTATATGTCCATCTTGTCCAAACTATCATATATACATATACATCCTTGAGCCACGTGCCTTCATACATATTATTTTGTGGACTCTTCATATTTGGGATATGTATGTATACTTTAGTTTGTACATGACATACATATGCCTTGAAGTTTAAATCATTGTGATGATTTCCATGTTTGATTGTGATTTCATATTTTAAGGTGATTTTCATGGATTTCATGATTCACGTGTGTTTCATATTTTAAGAAATTCGATATTGAGCTTGATTGTCCATTTTTCATGATGATATATTTCACACAATACTTGTACACTCACCTTAGTTGATGTTTTCTCATGACTTAGTTTTCATGAGTATAATTTGTGCCATATGGATTTTGAGTGTTTAAGTGATCATGTGATTTTCATGTTTCATGAAAAATCTTTGTATTTTATCTTGAAGGATTTCGTACTAGTTGTCTCATATAACTAGTTGTGTTATTCTTCATTTAGTAGTGATTTTCAACGTACTCTATTTTCAAATCTATTTTTGAAAACCCCTACCATTAATGGGCGGTTGGATGGGAGATCATGTTCATGTATGCTTTAAAATGAAAATCATTTAAATCTTGAACCATGATTGGGAGGTATAGTTGATATGAGTCATACACTTGATCTTATTGTTGTTTCAATTGGTATCATTGAATTCTTTCAATTGGCATCAATCTTGACATCCTTTTGTATACTCATATATGTTTTGTTTTATATATGTATGCTTACACTTCATATAGTATCAATTTCAATTGGTGTCTAATTCTTACATACATATATAGATGATTTATTTGTGCTTATTATATCCCTATATCTTGAAGCACAAATTTGGTTATGTTAAGCTTGAGTTTTTCAATTGGTATCCATATACAAGCTTTATCATAATTTTAAGATTGCTAAGCTTGAATTTTTAATGAATATCATGTTTCAATTGATTTAATTTTCAATTGGTATCTTATTTCAAGCCTATGCATATTTTCTTTTGGTATTTCATAAAGGGGGAGAAAACTCGTATTTATATTTCAATTGGTATTTGGTTTACCATCATTTTTGTTTCCCACTCCCTAACTTTATGATATTAAAGTAATTGGTATCATATGCTTATAATGAAAAATATCTTCTTTTGGTATCAAAATGCTATTTGTTTCCTTAAAATTGTATCAATTTTTATTATCTATTGGTATCAAGTTTACATTACATGTTTTCATTTTGATATAAAATGTTATTTTGTTTCAATGCCTTGTTTTATTTCAAATAGGATTTGGCATTTCTCAAAGTTTGTTATTTTCAATTGATATCATATTGACTTTGATTTTACCCCTTGGAATAATTTATTGCTTTTTTTTTTGAAGATTTAGGGGGAGAAGTATTTGTTTTCATTATGTTTGTTTTTACCCCTTTGTTGATGATTGACAAAAAGGGAGAGAAGAATTTGTAGTTTATATGCATGGTTGATTTATGCATATGTTTTAGTTGGTTTTCATTAGTAATAATATGTTGGTTGCAATATTATTGTTTTATTGATATCAAGAGCATGTTTCATTGTTTATGTTTTATTTTAATTGGTATCCAGAACATGTTTATATGTGTTTAAGAACATTCATTGCATATCTTATTTGTTTTATTGTTATGCATGAGTTAAGGGGGAGCTTCTTTGAAGCTTTACTTTAATCCATGCATATATAACTCCATGAGTTTTGTCATCATCAAAAAGGGGGAGATTGTTGGCCCAAAGGCCTTCCACTCTAGTTTTAATGATGATTAACTCATGTAGTTATGTGTACTAATAATCTTGTGATTTTAGTTTCAGATCATTAGTCAAGTTATTAGTTGGTGATTAGCTTCAACAAGATGATTTGGAAGCTACCCACATGTTGATTCAAGAGCCCAAGCGTCAAAGATCATATATAGCACTTGCTCGGTGGATCAAAGAGTTTTGGATCGAGTCGGCTTGGAGATTGCGCTCTACAAGAAGACATCGGTACCATAGTTTAGTTTTAGGTTTAGATCCTAATTGTAAAGATTAGAATAGTATGATAAGCTCAAGTTCACAACACACACACGTTTCATGTTTTGAATATTGGTTTTCGGTTTTTCGGTTTTAGGTTTAACCGATCTTGGTTTTCATGAATAGATTTTATATCAAAACAAGTTTACATGGTTTAGTGTATATATGATTTGTTATATATACATGCATGCTTCTATTGCTTAAACAAACTTAGTTTGATAGTCTACTTCATGAGTTTTATGTTTTGGTATTTATGACAAAACATATTTTGGAATTAAGAACAAAAACTATGATATGTATATGTTTCATGTATATTGGATTTCTATCCATATGCATCATGTTTCAAAATGTTTAAATATCATGTTTTTATATTTGGATGAGTTTTAGACAAAACGTATTTTCTATTCAAAATTCAAGTTTTAGAAAATACAAGGTTTAGTTTTTGGTAAAAATGATAAGACATAAAAATAGTTTTAATTGCTTGATATTTGAGTCAAAACTTTTATCACATGTTTATATATCAATGCAATTTGACAAAACTATTTTTGGGGATTTTTAGTAATTTATAAGAATTTATTGGATATTTATTTCCCTAGATTTCTGACCTGTTTTGGTGTCTGCCAGGCTGATCGGTCGACCGGTACGGTCGACCGCACCATGTAGACGGTCGACCGTATGGGTCGACCGACGTGTACAGAAACGTGCACGCTGGCTACACCTATAGCCGGTCGACCGTGCCGGTCGACCGACTGAGAGCAGGTTTGCTCTCTGTTTGTTTGGGTCGACCGGGCGGTCGACCGCTAACACCAACGGGTCAAAAATTGACCGTTGGGCGGTCGACCGGGCAGTCGACCGTCAGGATAATTCTGGCAAAAATTTCAGCCAATGGCTAGTTTCCAGATTTGTCTATAAATACCCCATTTGCAAGAGTTTTTCTCTAAGATTTTTTGTGCGAATTTTTTCATACTCTCTGGTGTTTTTGCTGCAATCAAAATAGGTTTTTGAGCTTGATTTGAACAATCTTTTTGGTGTTTTCATTAGGGTTTGAAAAATCAAAGAAAAGGGTTTTGGGAAAAGCTTTTGAATTGAACTTCTCTATCTTGGTTTCATTTATTTCCCAAAGATTTTCTTTGAGCTGCTGGTTTCAAATCCCTTGGTTTTCTCCACACTTGAGCTAAAATCTACTATCTTTTCTATAGGATTTTGTGTGGGAAAAAGAGATTGTTTTGTGGTTGTTGTTTGAAACCACTAAGTTGTAAACCCTATCTTTAGCTTGGCTTTGTGCCTTTCCCTCATTGTGTTGAGGAAGTTTGGCTATTGGGTTGTATCCCTCAAGGTTGTGAGGTGATCCTTGTATTGGTTTTGAGTTTGAAAATCCCTCAAGTTGTGAGGAGATTGTTGGCTTGGAGTTGTGCCTCAAGGAGGAGGTTGTGATTGTAAAGAGAGGAGTTGGGTACTCCTTGTGAGAGTTCTTGGTGAACTAGCTATGTAAAATCACCTAGAGGGGGGTGAATAGGTGATGGCTAATCTAATGGTCACTTATGAACAAATAATGCGGAATTAAAGCTAAGATGACCAAATTAAACTTCTTTTAGTTAAACACTTATGTATAACACAAGAGTGTTGCCGAATTCCCCTTGCGAGGCTCTGGACAAGCTCCTCTAGATTCCCCTTGAAATGGGTTGAGGTGCCGCGTTGGCTCTCTTGGTTGAATACAAGTGTTAGCAACAATCCCACGCAAGTATATATCAAATATGCACAAGGGTATATCAAGCATGTAAAGTAAATACAATGTAAGTAATGCAAGATATAATAGAGACAAAGAGAGAAAGAGAGCAAGAGTGAGCAATCGCAAACACAGAGGGTTTGTTTCGAGGTTCGAGCACACTTGCTCTACATCCCCGCCTTCGACACACGAAGGTTTTCCACTATGCAAGATCCCAATGGATCTCTCCCCGTTGCCGCAACACCTACAAGCCCTCGGACTCCCAAGTCCTGTACACACGCAAGCCCACTAGCTTGCCGAGGCCGCACCTCGAACCAAAGAGTTCACAACCGAACTCCACACCACAACGAGCACACTTGCCCGTCTCCTCAAAGAACAAAGAAAGATCTTTGGTGATCACAACACTTTGATCACCTTACAAAAACTCTCACTACAACTCTCCTATAGGATAGATATTACAATGGATGCTCAAGTGTAGTGTGAGAAAGCAAGGAAAGAACTTTGGTGAAAAACTCAAAGAAATATCTTTTACACTCTCTTGATAAAAACTCCCTTTTAGATGGGAAGTATTTGCTCTCTATTTTGTGGAGAAAACCATTTTAAAATTGTAGGAAAAACTGGCTCAATAGGTCTCCAAAATCTTCTATGAAAACAATGACAAAACCCCAATTTATAGGCTGCCAGAAAACTAGCCGTTGGGTTCTGTCAGTACAGTCGGTCGACCGGGTCGGTCGACCGCCAACGGTCAAAATCCGACCGTTGGGGCTCTGCGGTCGACCGGCCCGGTCGACCGAATCTACCCGAGACCACTGCAGTCTCCAGCGGTCGACCGTCCCGGTCGACCGGCCACTGTGCTGCCAGACGTGCACAAGTCTGTGCACGTCGGTCGACCGCGAGATCGACCGGCCATGGATCGGTCGACCGCCCGGTCGACCGAAATGGCCTGTCAGCCATCTCTCAGTCTGCACAGTTAAGGGATTTGGAAATAGGTCTTTTAACTTAATAAAAATCCCATAAATTCTCAGTAAATCCAAAAAATAGTTTCAATCAAAATAAAAACTGTTTTTCTAAAAATATGTTTTTCTAAAACTTGTTTTTCCATAACTTCACAAAATACAAAAACAAGATATTTTGAACTTATTAAAGCATAGTGTGTATGGATATGATCCACTACACAATCATAATGAAATATCTATATTTTTGATCATAAAGCTCTAAACTTGGTTTTGGTTGAAAGATATATATATAATAGAAGTACCAAAAACCAAAGTTATATGTTCTAACAAATTCTTTTCTAAAAAGAAATCTTTTATGAAAGCAATTCTATCAAGAGTTCTATCAAGAGTGTGTGTGTGATATAGACTTGAGCAATCCACCAACTATTCTATCCTTTACATTTTATCTAAAAATACAAACAAAATCTTATACCTAGACACAAGTCTTCATCTTCTTGAAGTCTTCACTTGAAGTCTTCTCATCTTCTTGACTTGGTCCAAGCTTGATCCAAATGCTCCTTGGATCACCGTGCTAGCTCCAATCTTGACATTTTATCCTTTGTTGAGCTATGCACCTACTAAGATCTTGATAAGGAATCTGTCACTAATTAAACACAAGATCATTAGTAATCATAACTTCATGAGTTGATCATCATCAAAACTAGGGTGATAGGCCTTTGGGCCAACAATCTCCCCCTTTTTGATGATGACAAAACTCATGGAGTTATATATGCATGGATTAAAGTAAAGCTTCAAAGAAGCTCCCCCTTAACTCATGCATATCAAATAAATGATAAAGATATGACAATGAAGCACATAAACATGTATGCAAATGAGTGCATATAAAACAAAACAAATCTTTATCTTATTATTTATTTGCTATGCATGAGTAAAAAACATAAGTATGCATATAAGAACTTAAAATCTTTCTCCCCCTTAAGTAAGGAAATCATGCATATAACTCAAATACTTCTCCCCCTTTTTGTCAATCATCAACAAAGGGTTCAAAGTTCAAATCATCAAACAAATTTTCTCCCCCTTTTTGTCAAAATAAGGAAATCAAGGAGGGTAAAATCAAATCAATCAATAAGATTTATATGCGATATACATTCATGAAGAGGAAGACGCTAAGTTAACTTCCCTACACATATGCATTACATGAAGAAGGGATGATAAGCCCCAATTCACATAACACATATTATGTAATGCATAAGAGGAGATGTGAAGCTCCCCCTATACACGTGTACCACATAAAGAAGAGATGTTAAGCTCCTCATTACACAATACACTCAACATGAATCTACATGTAGAAGAGATGTTAAGCTCTCCTTGCATATAGGCAATACAAACCAAAAAAAATTTTAAGTTTTTCTTTATCAAAATAAAATTTTTGAATTTTGCTCAATACACAAATTTTGAGATATCTTAGAAAAGGTCATATTTTAAGATATCAATTAACAAAATTTTCAAAGTACCAATTGTAAAATAACCATACACAAATTTTTGATACCAATTTCAAAAACCCAATGCACAAGCTTATTATGAAATACCAATTTGAAATTCTAATTAAGCTTAGCATTAACCAACCTTTGTGCTATAGAAGATACTAATTATAAAACAAGCACAAATAGATAACATATATGTATGACAAGATAATACCAATAGAAATTGATATAATTTGAAAGCATTCATACATACAATCAAAATATGAGTATATATAAAAAATATTGATACCAATTGAAAATATCCAATGATACCAATTGAAGAGATTAAGCTTATCATATACTCTACCATATGAAGAATTTAAACTAGTTAAATGAAAATATTTTTGAAAACTAGTAAGGAATCCTTCAACCAAGGAATAAGTCAAAAGTTTTCATGAACCACAAGTAAATCACATGGCACTAAAAACACTCTAATATCCATAAAGTCCATATATAATAAAAGGTGAGTGTACTAGTGTTATGTGGAACATGGCATCATGAAAGTGGCAATAAAACTCAATATTCCTATAAATTTTGAATACATGAAAAATCATCACAAATTTTTAATACATGAAAATCAACAAAATTGTATTTCATGGCATATGTATGTTTAGTCAATGCAATAAGTATACATACATATCTCTTAAACACAATTGAGTCTATATAAATAGATTTGCATTAAAGGCAAATGACTCAAGAGGTATCCATGTATATCTTAATGTTTTGGCAAAATAAACATTTACATGAAATGAAAAGCACATAGTCATAATTCAAAATGGGAATACAAGTTTAAAGATGTAATGATCATCAAAACTAAGCAATACAAGTACATCTAATGGGTTCAAATAAGCATTCAAGCACAAATATAAATAGATTTATTTGTGGCCCACAATATGTACAAGTATAAATCCTAGTGTTGACAAAGACTAACACTTAAACTAATATTCAAATCATGAAGCATCAAATAAATTTTGAGAAAATAGAATCATGTGTATAAAAAAATATTTGAAGAATAAATAACTAGTATAAATTGTTTTTGAAAAACTAGTTAAAGATCCTTCAAAGGTATGAAGTCATATGTTTTTCATGAATAATACTAAATACATAAAAGTTCAAGCACTCATAGTCCATAAAGCTCAAAATTATCTATTTTCTTAAAAAGTGAGTGTTCAAAGGTTATGTAAGTAGCATTATTATGAAAATAGTCAATTTAGCTCAAAAAGATCATAAATCACATTTTTAACAAATCAACTTAAAAATCATTTTTCATCAACAGTCTTCATGGTATATGTATGATTTATCCAATCCTAACAATATGCATACATATCCCAAAAATAAAAGAGTCTATTAAATGTATTTGCATGAAAGCAAGAGACTCACGGGTATACATGTATATTTATTAGATTTGAATTAAACATGCATATACATGAAGTGGAACATAAAAAATTGGCAACACATGTATAAAAGAGAATCATCAAAACTAGTCTATACATATGCATAAAGTGGATACAAGTGAGCATGAAGTTCAATCATATATGAATCAATTGTAATTCACTATTTGTACATGTATAAATACAAGTTTGACAAATTCTACATCTAAGCATGTAAATACCACATGAAGCTCAAAAATCAAAAACATCAACATGCTATGTATGATATTATAAAAATAAAAGCATGTAAATGAAAGTAGGAGTTTAGAGATTGTTACCAACTCCAAAGCTCCAAGCATGGTGGTCTTTTCCACCAAAATTTCTTGATAGCGGTGCATCCAATAGTATGTCCATCATGTCCACGTGCACTCACCACCAAGGCACCAAATCTCTCACGTCTTGAGAGATCCCTCACCTACATCAAAAACATGGGGTGGGGGTTTTGGTACCCATACTTTCTTGGGTCCTTTGGGGTTAGCTTTATTGTAAGGATCCCAAAATCTTTTATACTTAGCAAAATATAAATGAGGTTTCTTATCAAAACAATATTTTGCTAAATGGCCTTTGCGACCACAATGTGTACAAGTGTACACCTTAGCATGATGCTTATGAGTGTGATTGTGATCGTGTTGTGCAACATAAGCATGATGTGTATGTGCATGAGCATGTGGAACTTGTTTCTTTTGAAACAAGGATTCCAATCTAGTATGATTGAATGCACAAGAGTTCAAAGTTGAACTCAAATTCTCCATTTTATTTTTCAAATTCTTAATCTCATTAGTTGTGGCATGAAAAGCATGATGAGATAAAGAATCATTTTTTTTTCTTTTGAGAAACAAAATCTTTTTCTTTTTCAATAAATTTTCTTTTCAAAGATTTATTTTTTGAAAAACTTCTTCTCTTTGTTTTTCCACCAAAATGATTTTATCCTTCAAAATAGTGTTCCCTTCACAAAGATCATTCAATTTTGAAAGCAAGGAAACATTTTCATTTTTCAAATCTTTATTTTCTTTTTCTAAACATGCAAGTTTATTTCTAAAAGAATCATTTTCTACATGCATGCAATCAAATTTCTCTTTCAAACTTTTGTTATCTTTTTCTAAGCATGCAATGTTATCTCTAAATGAGTCATGTTCATTATGCATGCAAGCAATGTCCTTTTTCAAATTTTTATTTTCTTTCTTAATTATGTCATATCTCTCAAGTAATAATTGACAAAATGTAGAGAGCTCATCATATGACATACTATCATCTTCTACCTCGGATTCGGTAGTTACCTCAAGGGGGTTATCCCCTTGGACCATGTAGCATACGTTGGAGGTGTCGCTCCCAACGTCCGAATCGCTCCCCGCATAATATTGTTCATTTTCGCCAAGGGAGGTGATGATGTTCCAAGTTACAAAAGCCAAATCAATGTTAGCAACCCTAAATAAGTAATCATCATTTAGGGTACTCTTCAAAGCATTAAGGGCTTTTGCATTAGCCTCAAGATTCTTACCATTTAAGCAATAATCATTATTAGTGATGGCAAGATATACATTATAGCCTAAGGCTTTGAGGAATAAAGACATCTTAACCTTCCAAATTTGGATGTTAAGAATGTCAAAGGTGGGTGGTGACATGAAGTCCATGGTGAGGTGTGTGTGTACAAAAATATTGTGATTAGCCTAAAGGAGGATCTTTAACTCTTAGGTTGTTAGACCCAAATCAAGAGCACTAGCTCTGATACCAATTGTAAAATCACCTAGAGGGGGGTGAATAGGTGATGGCTAATCTAATGGTCACTTATGAACAAATAATGCGGAATTAAAGCTAAGATGACCAAATTAAACTTCTTTTAGTTAAACACTTATGTATAACACAAGAGTGTTGCCGAATTCCCCTTGCGAGGCTCTGGACAAGCTCCTCTAGATTCCCCTTGAAATGGGTTGAGGTGCCGCGTTGGCTCTCTTGGTTGAATACAAGTGTTAGCAACAATCCCACGCAAGTATATATCAAATATGCACAAGGGTATATCAAGCATGTAAAGTAAATACAATATAAGTAATGCAAGATATAATAGAGACAAAGAGAGAAAGAGAGCAAGAGTGAGCAATCGCAAACACAGAGGGTTTGTTTCGAGGTTCGAGCACACTTGCTCTACATCCCCGCCTTCGACACACGAAGGTTTTCCACTATGCAAGATCCCAATGGATCTCTCCCCGGTGCCGCAACACCTACAAGCCCTCGGACTCCCAAGTCCCGTACACACGCAAGCCCACTAGCTTGCCGAGGCCGCACCTCGAACCAAAGAGTTCACAACCGAACTCCACACCACAACGAGCACACTTGCCCGTCTCCTCAAAGAACAAAGAAAGATCTTTGGTGATCACAACACTTTGATCACCTTACAAAAACTCTCACTACAACTCTCCTATAGGATAGATATTACAATGGATGCTCAAGTGTAGTGTGAGAAAGCAAGGAAAGAACTTTGGTGAAAAACTCAAAGAAATATCTTTTACACTCTCTTGATAAAAACTCCCTTTTAGATGGGAAGTATTTGCTCTCTATTTTGTAGAGAAAACCTTTTAAAACTGTAGGAAAAACTGGCTCAATAGGTCTCCAAAATCTTCTATGAAAACAATGACAAAACCCCAATTTATAGGCTGCCAGAAAACTAGCCGTTGGGTTCTGTCAGTACAGTCGGTCGACCGGGTCGGTCGACCGCCAACGGTCAAAAACCCGACCGTTGGGGCTCTGCGGTCGACCGGCCCGGTCGACCGAATCTACCCGAGACCACTGCAGTCTCCAGCGGTCGACCGTCCCGGTCGACCGGCCACTGTGCTGCCAGACGTGCACAAGTCTGTGCACGTCGGTCGACCGCAAGATCGACCGGCCATGGATCGGTCGACCGCCCGGTCGACCGAAATGGCCTGTCAGCCATCTCTCAGTCTGCACAGTTAAGGGATTTGGAAATAGGTCTTTTAACTTAATAAAAATCCCATAAATTCTCAGTAAATCCAAAAAATAGTTTCAATCAAAATAAAAACTGTTTTTCTAAAAATATGTTTTTCTAAAACTTGTTTTTCCATAACTTCACAAAATACAAAAACAAGATATTTTGAACTTATTAAAGCATAGTGTGTATGGATATGATCCACTACACAATCATAATGAAATATCTATGTTTTTGATCATAAAGCTCTAAACTTGGTTTTGGTTGAAAGATATATATATATAATAGAAGTACCAAAAACCAAAGTTATATGTTCTAACAAATTCTTTTCTAAAAAGAAATCTTTTATGAAAGCAATTCTATCAAGAGTTCTATCAAGAGTGTGTGTGTGATATAGACTTGAGCAATCCACCAACTATTCTATCCTTTACATTTTATCTAAAAATACAAACAAAATCTTATACCTAGACACAAGTCTTCATCTTCTTGAAGTCTTCACTTGAAGTCTTCTCATCTTCTTGACTTGGTCCAAGCTTGATCCAAATGCTCCTTGGATCACCGTGCTAGCTCCAATCTTGACATTTTATCCTTTGTTGAGCTATGCACCTACTAAGATCTTGATAAGGAATCTGTCACTAATTAAACACAAGATCATTAGTAATCATAACTTCATGAGTTGATCATCATCAAAACTAGGGTGATAGGCCTTTGGGCCAACAATCTCCCCCTTTTTGATGATGACAAAACTCATGGAGTTATATATGCATGGATTAAAGTAAAGCTTCAAAGAAGCTCCCCCTTAACTCATGCATATCAAATAAATGATAAAGATATGACAATGAAGCACATAAACATGTATGCAAATGAGTGCATATAAAACAAAACAAATCTTTATCTTATTATTTATTTGCTATGCATGAGTAAAAAACATAAGTATGCATATAAGAACTTAAAATCTTTCTCCCCCTTAAGTAAGGAAATCATGCATATAACTCAAATACTTCTCCCCCTTTTTGTCAATCATCAACAAAGGGTTCAAAGTTCAAATCATCAAACAAATTTTCTCCCCCTTTTTGTCAAAAATAAGGAAATCAAGGAGGGTAAAATCAAATCGATCAATAAGATTTATATGCGATATACATTCATGAAGAGGAAGACGCTAAGTTAACTTCCCTACACATATGCATTACATGAAGAAGGGATGATAAGCCCCAATTCACATAACACATATTATGTAATGCATAAGAGGAGATGTGAAGCTCCCCCTACACACGTGTACCACATAAAGAAGAGATGTTAAGCTCCTCATTACACAATACACTCAACATGAATCTACATGTAGAAGAGATGTTAAGCTCTCCTTGCATATAGGCAATACAAACCAAAAAAAATTTTAAGTTTTTCTTTATCAAAATAAAATTTTTGAATTTTGCTCAATACACAAATTTTGAGATATCTTAGAAAAGGTCATATTTTAAGATATCAATTAACAAAATTTTCAAAGTACCAATTGTAAAATAACCATACACAAATTTTTGATACCAATTTCAAAAACCCAATGCACAAGCTTATTATGAAATACCAATTTGAAATTCTAATTAAGCTTAGCATTAACCAACCTTTGTGCTATAGAAGATACTAATTATAAAACAAGCACAAATAGATAACATATATGTATGACAAGATAATACCAATAGAAATTGATATAATTTGAAAGCATTCATACATACAATCAAAATATGAGTATATATAAAAAATATTGATACCAATTGAAAATATCCAATGATACCAATTGAAGAGATTAAGCTTATCATATACTCTACCATATGAAGAATTTAAACTAGTTAAATGAAAATATTTTTGAAAACTAGTAAGGAATCCTTCAACCAAGGAATAAGTCAAAAGTTTTCATGAACCACAAGTAAATCACATGGCACTAAAAACACTCTAATATCCATAAAGTCCATATATAATAAAAGGTGAGTGTACTAGTGTTATGTGGAACATGGCATCATGAAAGTGGCAATAAAACTCAATATTCCTATAAATTTTGAATACATGAAAAATCATCACAAATTTTTAATACATGAAAATCAACAAAATTGTATTTCATGGCATATGTATGTTTAGTCAATGCAATAAGTATACATACATATCTCTTAAACACAATTGAGTCTATATAAATAGATTTGCATTAAAGGCAAATGACTCAAGAGGTATCCATGTATATCTTAATGTTTTGGCAAAATAAACATTTACATGAAATGAAAAGCACATGGTCATAATTCAAAATGGGAATACAAGTTTAAAGATGTAATGATCATCAAAACTAAGCAATACAAGTACATCTAATGGGTTCAAATAAGCATTCAAGCACAAATATAAATAGATTTATTTGTGGCCCACAATATGTACAAGTATAAATCCTAGTGTTGACAAAGACTAACACTTAAACTAATATTCAAATCATGAAGCATCAAATAAATTTTGAGAAAATAGAATCATGTGTATAAAAAAATATTTGAAGAATAAATAACTAGTATAAATTGTTTTTGAAAAACTAGTTAAAGATCCTTCAAATGTATGAAGTCATATGTTTTTCATGAATAATACTAAATACATAAAAGTTCAAGCACTCATAGTCCATAAAGCTCAAAATTATCTATTTTCTTAAAAAGTGAGTGTTCAAAGGTTATGTAAGTAGCATTATTATGAAAATAGTCAATTTAGCTCAAAAAGATCATAAATCACATTTTTAACAAATCAACTTAAAAATCATTTTTCATCAACAGTCTTCATGGTATATGTATGATTTATCCAATCCTAACAATATGCATACATATCCCAAAAATAAAAGAGTCTATTAAATGTATTTGCATGAAAGCAAGAGACTCACGGGTATACATGTATATTTATTAGATTTGAATTAAACATGCATATACATGAAGTGGAACATAAAAAATTGGCAACACATGTATAAAAGAGAATCATCAAAACTAGTCTATACATATGCATAAAGTGGATACAAGTGAGCATGAAGTTCAATCATATATGAATCAATTGTAATTCACTATTTGTACATGTATAAATACAAGTTTGACAAATTCTACATCTAAGCATGTAAATACCACATGAAGCTCAAAAATCAAAAACATCAACATGCTATGTATGATATTATAAAAATAAAAGCATGTAAATGAAAGTAGGAGTTTAGAGATTGTTACCAACTCCAAAGCTCCAAGCATGGTGGTCTTTTCCACCAAAATTTCTTGATAGCGGTGCATCCAATAGTATGTCCATCATGTCCACGTGCACTCACCACCAAGGCACCAAATCTCTCACGTCTTGAGAGATCCCTCACCTACATCAAAAACATGGGGTGGGGGTTTTGGTACCCATACTTTCTTGGGTCCTTTGGGGTTAGCTTTATTGTAAGGATCCCAAAATCTTTTATACTTAGCAAAATATAAATGAGGTTTCTTATCAAAACAATATTTTACTAAATGGCCTTTGCGACCACAATGTGTACAAGTGTACACCTTAGCATGATGCTTATGAGTGTGATTGTGATCGTGTTGTGCAACATAAGCATGATGTGTATGTGCATGAGCATGTGGAACTTGTTTCTTTTGAAACAAGGATTCCAATCTAGTATGATTGAATGCACAAGAGTTCAAAGTTGAACTCAAATTCTCCATTTTATTTTTCAAATTCTTAATCTCATTAGTTGTGGCATGAAAAGCATGATGAGATAAAGAATCATTTTTCTTTTTCTTTTGAGAAACAAAATCTTTTTCTTTTTCAATAAATTTTCTTTTCAAAGATTTATTTTCTTGAAAAACTTCTTCTCTTTGTTTTTCCACCAAAATGATTTTATCCTTCAAAATAGTGTTCCCTTCACAAAGATCATTCAATTTTGAAAGCAAGGAAACATTTTCATTTTCAAATCTTTATTTTCTTTTTCTAAACATGCAAGTTTATTTCTAAAAGAATCATTTTCTACATGCATGCAATCAAATTTCTTTTTCAAACTTTTGTTATCTTTTCTAAGCATGCAATGTTATCTCTAAATGAGTCATGTTCATTATGCATGCAAGCAATGTCCTTTTTCAAATTTTTATTTTCTTTCTTAATTATGTCATATCTCTCAAGCAATAATTGACAAAATGTAGAGAGCTCATCATATGACATACTATCATCTTCTACCTCGGATTCGGTAGTTACCTCAAGGGGGTTATCCCCTTGGACCATGTAGCATACGTTGGAGGTGTCGCTCCCAACGTCCGAATCGCTCCCCGCATAATATTGTTCATTTTCGCCAAGGGAGGTGATGATGTTCCAAGCTACAAAAGCCGAATCAATGTTAGCAACCCTAAATAAGTAATCATCATTTAGGGTACTCTTCAAAGCATTAAGGGCTTTTGCATTAGCCTCAAGATTCTTACCATTTAAGCAATAATCATTATTAGTGATGGCAAGATATACATTATAGCCTAAGGCTTTGAGGAATAAAGACATCTTAACCTTCCAAATTTGGATGTTAAGAATGTCAAAGGTGGGTGGTGACATGAAGTCCATGGTGAGGTGTGTGTGTACAAAAATATTGTGATTAGCCTAAAGGAGGATCTTTAACTCTTAGGTTGTTAGACCCAAATCAAGAGCACTAGCTCTGATACCAATTGTAAAATCACCTAGAGGGGGGTGAATAGGTGATGGCTAATCTAATGGTCACTTATGAACAAATAATGCGGAATTAAAGCTAAGATGACCAAATTAAACTTCTTTTAGTTAAACACTTATGTATAACACAAGAGTGTTGCCGAATTCCCCTTGCGAGGCTCTGGACAAGCTCCTCTAGATTCCCCTTGAAATGGGTTGAGGTGCCGCGTTGGCTCTCTTGGTTGAATACAAGTGTTAGCAACAATCCCACGCAAGTATATATCAAATATGCACAAGGGTATATCAAGCATGTAAAGTAAATACAATATAAGTAATGCAAGATATAATAGAGACAAAGAGAGAAAGAGAGCAAGAGTGAGCAATCGCAAACACAGAGGGTTTGTTTCGAGTTTCGAGCACACTTGCTCTACATCCCCGCCTTCGACACACGAAGGTTTTCCACTATGCAAGATCCCAATGGATCTCTCCCCGGTGCCGCAACACCTACAAGCCCTCGGACTCCCAAGTCCCGTACACACGCAAGCCCACTAGCTTGCCGAGGCCGCACCTCGAACCAAAGAGTTCACAACCGAACTCCACACCACAACGAGCACACTTGCCCGTCTCCTCAAAGAACAAAGAAAGATCTTTGGTGATCACAACACTTTGATCACCTTACAAAAACTCTCACTACAACTCTCCTATAGGATAGATATTACAATGGATGCTCAAGTGTAGTGTGAGAAAGCAAGGAAAGAACTTTGGTGAAAAACTCAAAGAAATATCTTTTACACTCTCTTGATAAAAACTCCCTTTTAGATGGGAAGTATTTGCTCTCTATTTTGTGGAGAAAACCATTTTAAAACTGTAGGAAAAACTGGCTCAATAGGTCTCCAAAATCTTCTATGAAAACAATGACAAAACCCCAATTTATAGGCTGCCAGAAAACTAGCCGTTGGGTTCTGTCAGTACAGTCGGTCGACCGGGTCGGTCGACCGCCAACGGTCAAAAATCCGACCGTTGGGGCTCTGCGGTCGACCGGCCCGGTCGACCGAATCTACCCGAGACCACTGCAGTCTCCAGCGGTCGACCGTCCCGGTCGAACGGCCACTGTGCTGCCAGACGTGCACAAGTCTGTGCACGTCGGTCGACCGCGAGATCGACCGGCCATGGATCGGTCGACCGCCCGGTCGACCGAAATGGCCTGTCAGCCATCTCTCAGTCTGCACAGTTAAGGGATTTGGAAATAAGTCTTTTAACTTAATAAAAATCCCATAAATTCTCAGTAAATCCAAAAAATAGTTTCAATCAAAATAAAAACTGTTTTTCTAAAAATATGTTTTTCTAAAACTTGTTTTTCCATAACTTCACAAAATACAAAAACAAGATATTTTGAACTTATTAAAGCATAGTGTGTATGGATATGATCCACTACACAATCATAATGAAATATCTATGTTTTTGATCATAAAGCTCTAAACTTGGTTTTGGTTGAAAGATATATATATAATAGAAGTACCAAAACCAAAGTTATATGTTCTAACAAATTCTTTTCTAAAAAGAAATCTTTTATGAAAGCAATTCTATCAAGAGTTCTATCAAGAGTGTGTGTGTGATATAGACTTGAGCAATCCACCAACTATTCTATCCTTTACATTTTATCTAAAAATACAAACAAAATCTTATACCTAGACACAAGTCTTCATCTTCTTGAAGTCTTCACTTGAAGTCTTCTCATCTTCTTGACTTGGTCCAAGCTTGATCCAAATGCTCCTTGGATCACCGTGCTAGCTCCAATCTTGACATTTTATCCTTTGTTGAGCTATGCACCTACTAAGATCTTGATAAGGAATCTGTCACTAATTAAACACAAGATCATTAGTAATCATAACTTCATGAGTTGATCATCATCAAAACTAGGGTGATAGGCCTTTGGGCCAACAATCTCCCCTTTTTGATGATGACAAAACTCATGGAGTTATATATGCATGGATTAAAGTAAAGCTTCAAAGAAGCTCCCCCTTAACTCATGCATATCAAATAAATGATAAAGATATGACAATGAAGCACATAAACATGTATGCAAATGAGTGCATATAAAACAAAACAAATCTTTATCTTATTATTTATTTGCTATGCATGAGTAAAAAACATAAGTATGCATATAAGAACTTAAAATCTTTCTCCCCCTTAAGTAAGGAAATCATGCATATAACTCAAATACTTCTCCCCCTTTTGTCAATCATCAACAAAGGGTTCAAAGTTCAAATCATCAAACAAATTTTCTCCCCCTTTTTGTCAAAAATAAGGAAATCAAGGAGGGTAAAATCAAATCAATCAATAAGATTTATATGCGATATACATTCATGAAGAGGAAGACGCTAAGTTAACTTCCCTACACATATGCATTACATGAAGAAGGGATGATAAGCCCCAATTCACATAACACATATTATGTAATGCATAAGAGGAGATGTGAAGCTCCCCCTACACACGTGTACCACATAAAGAAGAGATGTTAAGCTCCTCATTACACAATACACTCAACATGAATCTACATGTAGAAGAGATGTTAAGCTCTCCTTGCATATAGGCAATACAAACCAAAAAAAATTTTAAGTTTTTCTTTATCAAAATAAAATTTTTGAATTTTGCTCAATACACAAATTTTGAGATATCTTAGAAAAGGTCATATTTTAAGATATCAATTAACAAAATTTTCAAAGTACCAATTGTAAAATAACCATACACAAATTTTGATACCAATTTCAAAAACCCAATGCACAAGCTTATTATGAAATACCAATTTGAAATTCTAATTAAGCTTAGCATTAACCAACCTTTGTGCTATAGAAGATACTAATTATAAAACAAGCACAAATAGATAACATATATGTATGACAAGATAATACCAATAGAAATTGATATAATTTGAAAGCATTCATACATACAATCAAAATATGAGTATATAAAAAATATTGATACCAATTGAAAATATCCAATGATACCAATTGAAGAGATTAAGCTTATCATATACTCTACCATATGAAGAATTTAAACTAGTTAAATGAAAATATTTTGAAAACTAGTAAGGAATCCTTCAACCAAGGAATAAGTCAAAAGTTTTCATGAACCACAAGTAAATCACATGGCACTAAAAACACTCTAATATCCATAAAGTCCATATATAATAAAAGGTGAGTGTACTAGTGTTATGTGGAACATGGCATCATGAAAGTGGCAATAAAACTCAATATTCCTATAAATTTTGAATACATGAAAAATCATCACAAATTTTTAATACATGAAAATCAACAAAATTGTATTTCATGGCATATGTATGTTTAGTCAATGCAATAAGTATACATACATATCTCTTAAACACAATTGAGTCTATATAAATAGATTTGCATTAAAGGCAAATGACTCAAGAGGTATCCATGTATATCTTAATGTTTTGGCAAAATAAACATTTACATGAAATGAAAAGCACATAGTCATAATTCAAAATGGGAATACAAGTTTAAAGATGTAATGATCATCAAAACTAAGCAATACAAGTACATCTAATGGGTTCAAATAAGCATTCAAGCACAAATATAAATAGATTTATTTGTGGCCCACAATATGTACAAGTATAAATCCTAGTGTTGACAAAGACTAACACTTAAACTAATATTCAAATCATGAAGCATCAAATAAATTTTGAGAAAATAGAATCATGTGTATAAAAAAATATTTGAAGAATAAATAACTAGTATAAATTGTTTTTGAAAAACTAGTTAAAGATCCTTCAAAGGTATGAAGTCATATGTTTTTCATGAATAATACTAAATACATAAAAGTTCAAGCACTCATAGTCCATAAAGCTCAAAATTATCTATTTTCTTAAAAAGTGAGTGTTCAAAGGTTATGTAAGTAGCATTATTATGAAAATAGTCAATTTAGCTCAAAAAGATCATAAATCACATTTTTAACAAATCAACTTAAAAATCATTTTTCATCAACAGTCTTCATGGTATATGTATGATTTATCCAATCCTAACAATATGCATACATATCCCAAAAATAAAAGAGTCTATTAAATGTATTTGCATGAAAGCAAGAGACTCACGGGTATACATGTATATTTATTAGATTTGAATTAAACATGCATATACATGAAGTGGAACATAAAAAATTGGCAACACATGTATAAAAGAGAATCATCAAAACTAGTCTATACATATGCATAAAGTGGATACAAGTGAGCATGAAGTTCAATCATATATGAATCAATTGTAATTCACTATTTGTACATGTATAAATACAAGTTTGACAAATTCTACATCTAAGCATGTAAATACCACATGAAGCTCAAAAATCAAAAACATCAACATGCTATGTATGATATTATAAAAATAAAAGCATGTAAATGAAAGTAGGAGTTTAGAGATTGTTACCAACTCCAAAGCTCCAAGCATGGTGGTCTTTTCCACCAAAATTTCTTGATAGCGGTGCATCCAATAGTATGTCCATCATGTCCACGTGCACTCACCACCAAGGCACCAAATCTCTCACGTCTTGAGAGATCCCTCACCTACATCAAAAACATGGGGTGGGGGTTTTGGTACCCATACTTTCTTGGGTCCTTTGGGGTTAGCTTTATTGTAAGGATCCCAAAATCTTTTATACTTAGCAAAATATAAATGAGGTTTCTTATCAAAACAATATTTTACTAAATGGCCTTTGCGACCACAATGTGTACAAGTGTACACCTTAGCATGATGCTTATGAGTGTGATTGTGATCGTGTTGTGCAACATAAGCATGATGTGTATGTGCATGAGCATGTGGAACTTGTTTCTTTTGAAACAAGGATTCCAATCTAGTATGATTGAATGCACAAGAGTTCAAAGTTGAACTCAAATTCTCCATTTTATTTTTCAAATTCTTAATCTCATTAGTTGTGGCATGAAAAGCATGATGAGATAAAGAATCATTTTTCTTTTTCTTTTGAGAAACAAAATCTTTTCTTTTTCAATAAATTTTCTTTTCAAAGATTTATTTTCTTGAAAAACTTCTTCTCTTTGTTTTTCCACCAAAATGATTTTATCCTTCAAAATAGTGTTCCCTTCACAAAGATCATTCAATTTTGAAAGCAAGGAAACATTTTCATTTTTCAAATCTTTATTTTCTTTTTCTAAACATGCAAGTTTATTTCTAAAAGAATCATTTTCTACATGCATGCAATCAAATTTCTTTTCAAACTTTTGTTATCTTTTTCTAAGCATGCAATGTTATCTCTAAATGAGTCATGTTCATTATGCATGCAAGCAATGTCCTTTTTCAAATTTTTATTTTCTTTCTTAATTATGTCATATCTCTCAAGCAATAATTGACAAAATGTAGAGAGCTCATCATATGACATACTATCATCTTCTACCTCGGATTCGGTAGTTACCTCAAGGGGGTTATCCCCTGGACCATGTAGCATACGTTGGAGGTGTCGCTCCCAACGTCCGAATCGCTCCCCGCATAATATTGTTCATTTTCGCCAAGGGAGGTGATGATGTTCCAAGCTACAAAAGCCGAATCAATGTTAGCAACCCTAAATAAGTAATCATCATTTAGGGTACTCTTCAAAGCATTAAGGGCTTTTGCATTAGCCTCAAGATTCTTACCATTTAAGCAATAATCATTATTAGTGATGGCAAGATATACATTATAGCCTAAGGCTTTGAGGAATAAAGACATCTTAACCTTCCAAATTTGGATGTTAAGAATGTCAAAGGTGGGTGGTGACATGAAGTCCATGGTGAGGTGTGTGTGTACAAAAATATTGTGATTAGCCTAAAGGAGGATCTTTAACTCTTAGGTTGTTAGACCCAAATCAAGAGCACTAGCTCTGATACCAATTGTAAAATCACCTAGAGGGGGGTGAATAGGTGATGGCTAATCTAATGTCACTTATGAACAAATAATGCGCAATTAAAGCTAAGATGACCAAATTAAACTTCTTTTAGTTAAACACTTATGTATAACACAAGAGTGTTGCCGAATTCCCCTTGCGAGGCTCTGGACAAGCTCCTCTAGATTCCCTTGAAATGGGTTGAGGTGCCGCGTTGGCTCTCTTGGTTGAATACAAGTGTTAGCAACAATCCCACGCAAGTATATATCAAATATGCACAAGGGTATATCAAGCATGTAAAGTAAATAAAATGTAAGTAATGCAAGATATAATAGAGACAAAGAGAGAAAGAGAGCAAGAGTGAGCAATCGCAAACACAGAGGGTTTGTTTCGAGGTTCGAGCACACTTGCTCTACATCCCCGCCTTCGACACACGAAGGTTTTCCACTATGCAAGATCCCAATGGATCTCTCCCCGGTGCCGCAACACCTACAAGCCCTCGGACTCCCAAGTCCCGTACACACGCAAGCCCACTAGCTTGCCGAGGCCGCACCTCGAACCAAAGAGTTCACAACCGAACTCCACACCACAACGAGCACACTTGCCCGTCTCCTCAAAGAACAAAGAAAGATCTTTGGTGATCACAACACTTTGATCACCTTACAAAAACTCTCACTACAACTCTCCTATAGGATAGATATTACAATGGATGCTCAAGTGTAGTGTGAGAAAGCAAGGAAAGAACTTTGGTGAAAAACTCAAAGAAATATCTTTTACACTCTCTTGATAAAAACTCCCTTTTAGATGGGAAGTATTTGCTCTCTATTTTGTGGAGAAAACCATTTTAAAACTGTAGGAAAAACTGGCTCAATAGGTCTCCAAAATCTTCTATGAAAACAATGACAAAACCCCAATTTATAGGCTGCCAGAAAACTAGCCGTTGGGTTCTGTCAGTACAGTCGGTCGACCGGGTCGGTCGACCGCCAACGGTCAAAAATCCGACCGTTGGGGCTCTGCGGTCGACCGGCCCGGTCGACCGAATCTACCCAAGACCACTGCAGTCTCCAGCGGTCGACCGTCCCGGTCGACCGGCCACTGTGCTGCCAGACGTGCACAAGTCTGTGCACGTCGGTCGACCGCGAGATCGACCGGCCATGGATCGGTCAACCGCCCGGTCGACCGAAATGGCCTGTCAGCCATCTCTCAGTCTGCACAGTTAAGGGATTTGGAAATAGGTCTTTTAACTTAATAAAAATCCCATAAATTCTCAGTAAATCTAAAAAATAGTTTCAATCAAAATAAAAACTGTTTTTCTAAAAATATGTTTTTCTAAAACTTGTTTTTCCATAACTTCACAAAATACAAAAACAAGATATTTTGAACTTATTAAAGCATAGTGTGTATGGATATGATCCACTACACAATCATAATGAAATATCTATGTTTTTGATCATAAAGCTCTAAACTTGGTTTTGGTTGAAAGATATATATATAATAGAAGTACCAAAAACCAAAGTTATATGTTCTAACAAATTCTTTTCTAAAAAGAAATCTTTTATGAAAGCAATTCTATCAAGAGTTCTATCAGAGTGTGTGTGTGATATAGACTTGAGCAATCCACCAACTATTCTATCCTTTACATTTTATCTAAAAATACAAACAAAATCTTATACCTAGACACAAGTCTTCATCTTCTTGAAGTCTTCACTTGAAGTCTTCTCATCTTCTTGACTTGGTCCAAGCTTGATCCAAATGCTCCTTGGATCACCGTGCTAGCTCCAATCTTGACATTTTATCCTTTGTTGAGCTATGCACCTACTAAGATCTTGATAAGGAATCTGTCACTAATTAAACACAAGATCATTAGTAATCATAACTTCATGAGTTGATCATCATCAAAACTAGGGTGATAGGCCTTTGGGCCAACAAGCTAGTGGATTAGAAATCCTTCGTGTGTCGAAGGCGGGGATGTAGAGCTGGGTGCTCGAACCTCGATAACATATCTCTGTGTTTGTGTTTGATCCATTGCCTCTCTCTATCTCTCTCTTTACTTTGTGTATTGTGCCAATTGCTATATCTTATACTTGCTTGTGTGTGTGCATCATTGTTGTAATTGCAATTAGTTTTTAATTCCGCATTAAGTTCACTAGATTAGCATCGTCACCTATTCACCCCCCCTCTAGGTGACTTTTCACTATAATGTCCAGGCTTGTGGCAGAAATTGCATATGATCTGAGGGAGAGAAGGTTGGAATGGTCGCTTGACTATCGGGCCATTGATTGTCCTGGCTGTGTCTTCTTCATTCATCAACTGAAAGGGTCTCTTTACTGACTTGTTCTGCACTTGGTTCTCACTCTTCTTCTCCAGTCCTCGTTCTACTTCACGGGCAATGGAGAGAACCTGGGAGTATGTCTTCAGCTGTTGAGGAATAAGATACATCTGGACGTCCATCTTTAGCCCTTGCTGAAATCTGCTGGCCCGTTTTTCTTCGTCTGCCACCATGTAGGGAGCAAATCTGCTGAGCCTCAAGAATTCAGCAGCATATTCATCCACTGACCGGTTGCGCTGCTGCAGGCGGATAAATTGTTCTTCCATGTCCCTTTGAGCTGTTGTAGGGAAGAATCTCTCGTAGAAACCTTTTGAGAACTGGTCCCATGTGATGGGTTTCTCCACTGTTGCTTCTTCCGCCAACCACCATGTTCGGGCCACATCCTTCAATTGTATCTTGGCCACTTCCACTCGGTTCTCATCAGGGACTCGGGCCGCCTTCAAAAGATCTGTTGTGTCTATCAGCCATTGTTCTGCATCCAGGGGCTTCTCTGTGCCTGAAAAGATCGCCGGCTGTAATCTCCTGAAATCCGACACGTTGCCTGGCCTCTGTTCTCGGGGTGCAACTAACAGTCCTTGACGTAGAAGTTCTGTCTGCTGTTGTTGACTCTGCATCATCCATTGAAGTATCCTCATCATACCATCATTGTGTCTGTTGGGTCCATCTTGAGAAGTACCAGCACCATTACGTGTTCCCGTCTTTTCATATTTGAGTTGGTTGGAGTGGGTAACAAAAAGAAACTGGAAGGTAAAAGATTGAAGGTCTCAGGATTTCAAGAAATGGATCAGAAGGAAGGGATAGATAACTCTGCACTTGTAGTTGGATTGTATAATCAGGACTCAAGCATTCCAGTTGCAAATTTCTTTACCATTAATTTGCCGTCTGGACGTACTGAGGATGTGAGAGCCTAGGCTCTGATACCACCCTGTAACGCCCCGATCCTGCGGGTACCGAGACGTCACTGCAACGTATATACGTAGGTCAGAAATACCCTCACGTATATACGCTAAGCATCAGTACAGGCAAGAATCAGAGTACGGAAGCAAGTGGTGCATTATACATTCCAACATATGAGTACAATTACAAAGTTATCACCAGAGGTGATAAATATTACAATAATATTACATCACCTGATAGGTGCAAATGCGAGAATACAAAGAGAATGTACATAAATGAACAGTACAAAAGGGCGCTCACGAGATAACTGGAGAAGCCGCGAGCCAACGAGGGGGGGCAAGGATGGGACTGGAGCTACAGCTGGTCTGTCAGCTCCACTGAAGTAAGCTTGGTCCTCAGCAAGAAGATCCCCTTCGGTCCAAGCTCCGAGACCTGGACATGAGGATCCAGAGGAGTCAGAACTCCTCAGGCGAGTGGTGATACGAAAGCCAGGTAGCGAGCATAGATAAGCAAACATATGGTATAATACGACAAGAGCAGGAGACTGATAGAATAGAGCACAGGTGGTAAAACAGGATGTGAGCAAGTATAACATAGTAATGCTCATAAACCAGAATTCCGATGTAAAATTCGATGAAAGCAATTATAACGAGACAAGTGGTATAACCAAGTTTACAGAGCAACATAACAAGTTATCATCGTGGCATATTATTATTATTACTCGTCCGACCCATATATCTAGGTATGTGTCCTGGTGTACATCCCAACACACATACATCCATATATAAGCAAGTCGAGATTGGTTATTGGAAGCTGATGGAGAACTGATAGCTCATACTTATAGTAGTTCCCGTCCGCCCGGGACACAGCCATTGGGGGCCTTAAATCCCCTAACACGCATCTTCTGAGGGCCTGAAATCCCCTAACACGAATCGTCAGTTTTGGTATTCCATTACTATAAGCAAGGCACCATACCGGCATCCATCACTTCCTCCCATTCCCTGTACAAGTTATCCCTTTTTATGGCTTATTAAACATAATTATCAGATTACAGGAATGAGCAGGATCAAAACTGGTCATAACAAGAATACATAACGAGCATGACGGGAGTTCATAACAGGCATAACTGGAGTACATAACAAGTGATCAAGTTCTACATTCCCGTAATGTGATATTCATGAGTAGAGAGTTAATCATAATAGGTATCAGGTCTCAACCTGCCAATGACAAGTGATCAAGCAGGTGACAGGTAATAAGTCATGTCATAACAAGGAATAAGTATCATGAGACATATGCCTGAGATGTGATGTTAAGCGGGCGTCAAGTGATAGCATGATACATGCAAGTGTGCAAGTAAAATAATATAATATTAGTCAATATGACGAAGCAGAAAGATCAGAAGGAGAGCGAGAACACTCGCCTAAATCTTTAGAAAACACAGTGAAATCCCCGATCTCCGGAACCCAGGAAATGAACGCGTCCACGCGTTTAAAGGGAAAGTGATAGAGAGAGGAGAAAATCAAGAGAGAGAAAGAGAATGAGAGAGAGGAGAGAGGATGAACCAATGAGGAGAGAGAATGGAGACGCGGGAATAGCAGACGCGAGAATAGCAGACGCGGGAATCACAGACGCGAGAGACGCGTTGCGGAGATGTCACAAACGCGGGATCTGTGCTCGAGTCAGGCCGCGAGGAGAACGCGGACGCGGATGTGGGTTCTGCGTCGTGTTTAGCACGAAAAGAACACAGACGCGGGCATGGGCTCCGCGTCGTGTTGACACGAGAAGGACACAGACGCGGGCCTGGACTCCGCGTTGCGTCGATACAAGAACGCGAAGGCCGCGTTAAGGGATTGCCTAGACGCGGGGGTGAGATCCGCGTCAGCAATAAAACCGAGGAGGGAAGGTGATTTTGGGGTGGTGGTGTTTAGTGTTTGTCGTTGCGATTGCCACCGGAAAGATTACCGGAATAATCGTGAACGATTACCGAAATAATCACCGGAGCCGGAATGATCACCGGAATAATCGTGAACGATTTCCGGAATGATCACCGGAGATATTCCCGACGAAGAGGAGCTCGGCCCCAATCCAAAGGATGTGACGGCCCTTGAGAAGGTGAGGGGTGGTGGTTTTGTGGAGAGGTTTTAATGGTGGAGTTGTTGAAGTTGTGGTGGTCTAAATGGAGATGGAGGAGGAAGAAGATGAAGGTAGAGAGTGGAGAAGAAGTGTGGTGGAGATGAAGGAGGAGTTGGTGGTGGGAAAGGTGGTGAGTGGGTTCCTTGGTGTTTTATGGTGGAAAAGAGGAAGAAGAAGATGATATGGAGGTGTTGTTGTTGTTGGAAATGGAGGAGGAGATGAAGGAGAGAATGATGGTGGAATTGTGGTGAAAATGAAGGAAAAATGGTGGAGAAGTGGGTGGCCAAAGGGAGCATGGGGCTGTTTTCCTTGCTCTCTGTTGGTGGCTGCAGGAAACAAGGAAGAAGAAGAGAAAAAGTGAAGAGAGAGAAGGAAGTGGGGTGATTATATAATGGGGAAAATAATAATATAATAAGGCCATCCAATCAAAAGAGGCTACACAATGGGACTTGCGTCCATGAAATGAATCCTGCGTCCTCATGAAATAAATCCGCGTCTGGGCAAAAAAAGCCAGACGCGGGGATTATCTCAGCGTCCAGGGAAGGTGCAAAAGCTGCGTAAAACAAAAGGACAAAGTCATAATGACTTGATTGGAATTGATTAGCAGTGCATTAAATGCAGCAAGGAGAGGATTTCTGCATTAAATGCAGAATCCTAGGTTGGTGAAACTCGCGTCTAGCGAGGAGAGAGAAAAGTAGAAAAATATCTGGATACTATTCCGGTATCTGGGAAAACACCGAAAACTCCGGAAAAGTCCAAAAAAAATGGAATAACTTGGATAGCTTCCCAAAAATTCTCAAAAATATTAAATATTATAAAAAGATTTTTGGTGAAATCGGTTTTCAAAAATTTAATCTCATTTCAAAATAAAAATCATAAAGTCAACCGTCAATACCGGTCTACACCGGGTCGGCCGGATTTTGATAAAATCTGAAAAATCTCAGAAAATTCCTGAAAAGATAAAATATCATTCTAAGGAGTAATATGAAAGCGAAATTCAGAAATTTGATCCCAATTATAAACTAAAATTCCTGGAATCAACCAGTGATACTGGCCGACACCAAATCCAGTAGAATTTCGATAAATTTAGAAAATTCTCAGAAAAATATTTAGATAGAAAATATGATTTTAAGAAGTTACAGGAAAGCCGTTTCTTAAAATTCAACTCCGTTTGTAAATTAAAAATCCGAGAATCGGTCAGTGGTATCGGTCGACCCCGGTTTTGAAGAATTTCAATTTAATTCTGAAAAATTCCAGAAAATCATAGAAAATCTAAAATATTAGAAAATAATATTTAAAACTAAAATCGGTCAAATTGGAATACTAGAAATACTAAATTGAGTAATAACCTGAGATCGGGTCCCTGGTTCAGACTAGGGCTGAATCCGAGTCCACGAATCCAGATTCAAGACAAAACAATCATATAAACAATTCATAATACAAAATAAATACAGGAAGTAAATCAAAAAATACGATCGAGAAATCTGAATACGCAACTAAGTACGTATTTTGGGAGCGGGGTGTTACAGAGACAAAGCAACAATTTGCTTTGGGAGTCAAAGAAGAAATTGGCCCAGCAATTGAAGTTCCTAAGAAGATGAAATCGATGTTGGAAGAATTTCAAAGAATAGTTCATGATGAGCTCCCGACGAACTGCCGCCCATGAGGGTATCCAACACCAAATTGATCTGATCTCTGGAGCAATCTACCCAACCTCTCATATTACCAGATGAATCCAAAGGAGAGTTAAGTTCTAAGGGTGAAGGTTGGAGAACTGATTCAGAAGGGGCACATTAGAGAGAGCATAAGTCCATGTGTGGTGCCGGCCCTTTTGGCGTCAAAGAAGGATGAAAGTTGGCGCATATGCGTGGACAGTCGGGTCATCGACAAGATCACTATCTGATATTGATTTTTGATACCTCGTCTTGATGATATGTTGGATCGATTAGGAGGGTCGTGTATGTTCTCAGAGATGATTTGAGAAGCAGGTACCACCAGATTCACATTAGGCCAGAAGATGAATGGAAGATAATGTTCAAGACTTTAAAAGGACTATATGAGTGGATGGTCATACCATTTGGACTATCTAATGCACCAAGTACTTTCATGAGATTGATGAACCAAGTGCTTAAGCCTTTCTTCAGCAAGTTTGTGGTTGTCTACTTTGATGACATCCTTATCTACAGTTCTAACAAGGCCGAGTATCTGCGACATCTACGTGAAGTGTTCACGGTTCTCAAAGCAAATGAGTTGTATATAAACCAGAAGAAGTGCAACTTGTTGACTGCGAGCCTGATATTCTTGGGGTTCATCATTATTCACAAGGGATCCATATAGACAAGGATAAAGTAGGGCAATTCGAGATTGGCCCGTACTTTAGCTATCTTATGCCTAGTGATTTTTGTGGGAGAGAGGAGATAGAGGAAGCTAGCACAGAGATCGAAAATCAAGGAGCGACAAACAGCGCATTGGAGCAGGCCAGATTTGTGCTCCCGGTCGGCCACCCGATCGGCTGGTGAAGGAGGCTGGTCGACTGCCCGTTCGACCGGCGTGCACGAACGTGCACAGGAAGGAAGCGATCGACCGCCCGGTCGACCGACTGACAAAGCCTTAGTCTCGGTTGGGCCCGATCGACCGACGCGGTCGATCGTGGCAAAGGTCGGTCGACTAGCCGGTTGACCGACAGGCGTGTTTTGATTTTCCTTTTGGGATTCGAATTTCTTTTCTGGATGGCATCGAATCCAATCTGGGTTTCCTTAAATCCAGGGACTCTGTGGTTATAAATAGAGGCTAGAGCCCTCATGTATTGTATCCCTAAGAATTCTCTCAAGTCCCTCTTGTATTAGTTTGTATTGATTGTTGAATCAATAAAATCTCTCTCTCCATTGCCCCGAGGAGGTAGGCACATTGCCGAACCTCGTTAAATATTGTGTTGATTGCCTTTCTCTGTTGTTCATTATTCTTGTCGTGTTGGTTGCTTCTCCGACTGCATTAAGTCTCTGCCAGGTGGGCGGATTCCTCAGAGTGGTTGTTGTCCCCTTGCGCACGTATCAGAGCATCCTAGGTTCAGCGTGGGATTATCTGTTGATTCAAGGGCATCAGTTGCTGTTTGGCGAAGATCATGTCGATCTCGGAGCGGCGTTGGGACTATTTGTGGGATCATGTGTCGATCTCAAAACAGCGTGTAGATTGCTCGAGGAATCAGTTTGGAGGAGTAGATAGTTTCAGAAACTCTTCGAGGGTTTCGCGTGGAGGTAAAGATCCTGTCTTTATCTAATTTGTTTTATCTAACTCTGTTTGTTTTCGCATTGCTTTGAGGAATCAGTTGAGAAGATGGTTGGAGAAAGTACATCGGTGAGATCCATGAATCCACATCTGAGGATTGATGTGGTGAAGTTCAATGGCACAAACAACTTCGATATGTGGAGGTATGAAGTGATGGATGCACTGATGACATCAAACCTCGAAGACACTCTACGGTTAGAGAAGAAGCGCGCATCAACGACGGAAGAAGATTGGAACAAGATGAACCGTTCGGCGTGTGGCTTGATCAGGTCTTGTCTGACACAAGACATCAAGTATCAAGTGTTGCATGAGACATCTGCGAGGTAGCTGTTAGAGATCCTGGAGAAGAAGTATCTGACGAAAAAAGTATAGAATCGCGATTGCAGTTGAAGAGTAAGCTCTATGGTTTTCAGATGCAAAGAGGATGCTCTGTCAATGAACACTTAAATCGCTACACGAAACTTCTTACAGATCTAGTTAATGTAGATGTGGTGACCAGTAAAGAGGATAAGGCGGTAATTCTTTTGAACTCTCTTCCTAGGGAAGAGTATGAGACCTTACTCTTATACTGCTCAATGGAAGAAAATCCCTTAACTACAGTGAGGTGTCGGTTGCTCTTGTGAGTTATGAAGTAAGGAGACAGGATAGATTGTCTTATTCGGGAAGCACAACAGCAGAGGCATTAGAGGTAAGAGGCAGAAGTTTTAATAGGAAGAGAAGAGATGATCAGAGAAGATCGAAGTCCAGATCAGGCTTCAGAAATCTGAAGAGGAATCAGTGCGCCTTGTGCAAGGAACTAGGGCACTGGAAAATTGATTGCCCGAAAGCTAAAGGTAAGAAGGTGGAGTCAAACACCGAGGCGAATCTCACACAGGCGGGTGGATCGGATGAAGACTCATCGGTATTCTCTCTATCACTACTCCTACTGTTGATTACTCAGATAATGCTGAGTGGATCTTGGATACCAGAGCTACCTATCATGTATGCCCGAACATGGCCAGGTTTTCTAGCTTTGAGAAGTTAGATGGATGTTACACGGTCATGGGTGATGATCATCCGTGTAACATAGAAGGGATGGGTACAGTTCATATCAAGATAGAAGATGGGATAGTACGAGAATTGAAGGAGGTGAGGTATGTACCTCAACTCAAAATGAATCTTATTTCTGTTGGAGCTTTGAAAGCATTGGGTCTTGTGATATCTGTACGAGATGGTGTTCTTAAGATGATTAAAGGCTCGATGGTGGTGATGAATGGCGTCCGCCAGGACAAACTCTACTACTTGAAGGGTAGTACAGTTACAGCTCAGATGGAGACTTCTAGTTCTTCAGATGATGGTTGCACGAAGGTCTGGCAGGTGAAGGTCGGACATGGAGGTAAAAAGTCTTTGCGAGCTCCTGCAAAGAAGGGATCATTGGAAGGTGCTGCTACCTGCAACTTTGAAGGTGAACACAGCGTTCTGGACAAGAAGAAGGTGAAATTCAACATCAGTACTTACCGCTCAGAAGGTCTTCTTGATTGTGTTCATGTAAGTGTTTGGGGACCTGCTAAGAATGTATCGCTTGGAGGTCACAGGTACTTTGTCTCTTTTATTGATAGTTTATCTAGGCATTGTTAGATATATCCCTTGAGATAAAGATGTGAAGCCCTAAATATGTTGGTGAAGTGGAGAGGAAGAATGGAGAAGCAGATAGGTAGGAGATCAAGGAGCTACAGATTGGTAATGTTGGAAGAGACAAGAACCAATTCCTACGATTTGGCCAGAACACCGGTATTGGTACTCACTTTACAGAAGGTATAAATGGGTTGGCTAAGGAAGTAAATCGTTCCTTACTGGAGAAGGCTCGGTGGTTGTTGTCTAATGCAGGATTAGACAAATCGTTTTGGGCTGAGGCGATTGTGTATGCTAGCCATCTCATAAATGGATCGACTACGATATGAGGTAAAACTCTATTGGAAATTTGGTCTGAGAAAGCTGCTCAAGATCATGGTTTGCTGCGGAAATTTAAAAGTCTGACCTACTTCAGTGCCAAGGATGGCATAATGAATCCGCGAGCAAAGAGGTTTATGTTTTTGGGTGTCAAAAGGAATATGAAATGCTAGAGGTTGTGGGACCCCGAAAACAAGAGGATCGTGTTGAGTAGATATGTCACATTTGATGAGACTTCAGTGTTGTAGTCTACCGTCTTTCAGCAGGTGGAGAGGACGGAGATCAAGGAAGTATCGCAGCGGGTGGAGGTTGATGTTACTTCACCATCTCCAGTTGGTTCGGTATCAGTGAAAACTTTATCGGATGTGACACCGAGTGGAGATCATGTAGCCAGGATTGATACTAAATAGGTTGAAAACATTGATGAGAATGTCGAGTTGTTTGCAGCCATTGGAACCAAGGTAAAACCACGCTCGTGAGTAAAGAAGCATGAATCTCAAGCTTGTAATCACAACAAGCTAAAGTTAAAGGCTGTTGTTCTCCATGATGGTCGTGAGGAGGTTCATATGACTCAGCCAGATAGATTCGCTGTTGTAGATCCAAGTACAAGTGCTTGGCTTGATGAAGCTCATTTAAAATGAACTACGGTTGGCCTGATGCTTTGGGCAAGGTACATAGGCAGCTGTAATGACGCAACCACTTTTGGTGATGCAACCTATATGAAGCTGTTTGGGTTCTCGAGAAGATGTTTGGGACTCACGTAGAGGTCAAGAGTGGACTTCACGCAGAGGTGAAACGTTGTGATCTCGATAAACAGTTAAGCTTGCATAGGAGGGGTGTGCATCCAGTTTGTCGAAGCCGATGATGGTGTTCGGTGTGCTCTACTCAGACTTCGTTAGACTGTCAGCTGAAGACATGTAGACTAGATAGAGCTAGTCAGTTGGAGAATCAGTGTTGGCTTATGATGAGTTCTCCATAAGGTTATGTAGTTGCCGAGTTGGAGACACGTTCGGTGATCGGCATGTATGAAAGTTCTCCTAAGGTGAAGTATAGGGAAGGCATGTCTGGTGCATTCCAGTTGGATAGCTGAGTTACAGATTCCAAGCCGAGATCGTGCGTCGATTTCGCCAAGATCATGTGTCAATTTCGCCATGTGATAGACTGGAGTTCGTTGGAGATCGGCTCAAATTTAGAAAATCTTCACCGAGGTGGAGAATTGTGAGAGAGAGAAGATAGAGGAGTAGAGGAAGTTAGCACAGAGATCGAAAATCAAGGAGCGAGAAACGTCGCATTGGAGCAGGCCAGATTTGTGCTCCCGGTTGGCCGCCCGGTCGACCGGTGAAGGAGGCCGGTCGACCGCCCGGTCGACCGGTGAAGGAGGCCGGTCGACCGCCCGGTCGACCGGCGTGCACGAACATGCACAGGAAGGAAGCGATCGACCGCCCGGTCGACTGACTGACAAGGCCTTAGTCTCGGTTGCGCCCGATCGACCGGCGCGGTCGACCGTGGCATGGGTCGGTCGACCGGCCAGTCGACCGACAAGCGCATTTTGACTTTTCTTTTGGGATTCAGATTCCTTTTCTGGATGGGATTGAATCCAATCTGTGTTTCCTTAAATCCAGAGACTCTGTGGCTATAAATAGGGGCTAGAGCCCTCATGTATTGTATCCCTAAGAATTCCCTAAAGTTTTCCTCTTGTATTAGTTTGTATTGATTGTTGAATCAATAAAATCTCTCTCTCCCTTGCCCCGAGGACGTAGGCACGTTGCCGAACCTCGTTAAATATTGTGTTGATTGCCTTTCTCTGTTGTTCGTTGCTCTTGTCGTGTTGGTTGCTTCTCCGACCGCATCAAGTCTCCGCTAGGTGGGCGGATTCCACAGAGTGGTTGTTGTCCCCCTGTGCACAACAATTTGTGTTATTTTCGGATCATCAATGACTCCAAAACTTCAAGAACCAAAGACATATCAACAAGATGCATGCAAGGTGGGCATCCTACTTTGAGAATTCAATTTTATGATCCGTCAAAAATCTAGAGTAGATTACAAAGTTCTCGATGCTTCGAGTTGAAGAGTTTCACTGTGAATCTCATTAAAAATCGAAATCATTGGGTTCCAATGCTTGAAGGAGCTATACAAAGAGGATGAAGACTTTACTGTAATTTGGGAGAAGTGCTCGTTACGACAATCCGCACAAGATTTTCGTATCTTCAAGGGATTTCTTCTCAAAGAAAGTCGGATATGTATGCCAAGGACTCACTAAGATAGAAGGTTACTAGAGATCTGCATGGAGGCGACTAGAACCCGAGAGCATAGTTTTATCAGTCGGTCGACCGCTTATCAGTTGTATCTGAATCTGTTTAGGATTTGGTTTAGTTTTATTTTGTTTCTTTATTTTTAAACTTTCTTTCTTTATTTTGAATCTAGTTTCATGATAGAATATGACTTATTCTGAGCCTATAAAAGGGCCATGAATTTCTTATATTTGTAATCAATTTTTCAATTAATAAACTCGAGTTTTTCCTCATGTTTTCTCGTGAATTCGAGTTGTTCTTTTGGCTCGTGAATTTGAGTCGTTCTTACTCGTTGATTCTAGTAGTTACCCCTACCTAGAGATCTCTTCAGTGTTCGTCAACGCTAGAATGAGTTCTAACCCACATCATTCATCTTTTTTTTCCCATCTGTGTTAGATAGAGCGAGGCTCTCATGTCTGATTCGTATGCTTGTGGATAACGCTGGTGCCTCTTAGGGTGACGTGAATAATGAGGAGTGAGGCACCCGTGGCCCCGCCGCGAGGAACATCATTTGTCCTCAAGCTGGACTTTTTTTGTACCCGCGTCCTCGATGGATCATGGATTGCTTGTTTTGTTAAACTCTCTTTAATAAAACACGGGGTTTTTCTTATCGTTTTTCATTAAAATAAAAGGATTTGGGGAAATTGTCTTTAGGTTCCTGGGATAAGAATGTCCAGTGGAAAAATCCCCATACTTTGAAATGTTGTGAAAAGTCCCTTGACCCAGTTTGTTGTGTGTGCATGTCCCTGTCCCCATTCAAATTATTTTAATACCCATGTTGCTCTTGGTTAGATGCATTGTCTGAGTTGATTTGAGCGGCCAGCGTATGGGCCGGCTTGGAGTTTTATTTTTACTCACTCTGCTCTAATTTCTGTCCAACTCAAGGTGGATAATTTCTTTACATTGATATTTTTTTGAGAGATAATTTTTTTTTACATGGATGCTATATTTCGATCCACCCTTAATGGATGTTAAATGCACATTGAATTTCCCTCCCCTAAGAGATTTGCCATTAGCAATTTATTCACCTTCCTAATTTATTTGTTCAGCTTCTTAAATATTCTATCCACCTTGCTAAATATTCTGTCCACCTTGTTAAATATTCTATACACTTTCTCTAATATTTTGTCAACTTATTCTAATATTTTATCTGCCTACTCTAGAAAAGCTTTTTTAGTACTCTAGAGAATTTCTTGCATGGACATCTTTCCAAAGAGGCTCAAAGATAATTTTTCCTTCAATTTTCTCTCTTTCTGTTAATCTTACTCAACTTCTGTCAACTTTTTTATATTTCTGTCTATCTTTCATTCTTTTTATCCACCTTCGTTAATTTCTATCTAATTTTATAAATTTTTAGAGCAGGTAGATAAAATATTAGAATAAATGGACAAAAAATTAGAAAAAGTAGACAGAATATTTGACAAGGTAGACAAAATATTTAAGAAGGTGGATAAATGTTTTGAGAAGGTAGACAAAGTAGACAGAATATTAAACAAAATATATTGATAAACTAGACTATAATAAATAATCCAAAAAATTTATCAATGTAAAAAAAAAATGCCCAACATGAGGTTGACATAATTATGAAAGAGTGGACAAAAATATAGCATCCAAACCGATGTCATCAATATGTTCCATGAAAAGAAAAAAAGAACAAAAGGACAAAATTGAAAATTAAATATAAAATAGGGTTTCTATCGACCTTTACTCAACTTCTATCTACTTTTTTATATTTCTGTTTATCTTTTCTTTTTTTGTCCACTTTTGTCAATTTCTGTTTAATTTTGTAAATTTTTAGAGTAGGTAGACAAAAATTAGAATAAGTAGACAAAAAAATTAGAGAAAGTGGTCAAAATATTTAAGAAGGTGGACAAATATTTTGAGAAGGCGGACAGAGTGGACAGAATATTAAACAAAATAAACTGGTGAACTAGATTATAATATACATTTCAAAATAATTATCTCTGCAGAAAATTTATCAATGCAAAAAAAAATGTCCAACATGAGATGGACAGAAATATGAAAGAGTGGACAAAAATATAGCTTCCAACCCGCTGTCATCAATCTCAGGTTTCATGAAAAGAATAAAAGAACAAAAGGACGACAGATTGAGCCAGGTAAGTAAGGGCAATCAAGAAAATATGATATAAAATATGCCACGTGGTGAGGATAGAAACCCGCACACACAACAAACTGAATCAAATGTTTTTTTTTTTTACTGTATTTCAAACTATGAGAAATTTTTTACAGGACAATACCATCTCAAAAACTTAAAGACAATTTTCCCAAAAGATTTTGAAGAGAATTTCTCTGAGTAAGCTATTGTCGCGTTGGCAGTGATCATCAAAGTTATTATCCAAGACGTCTCCATGCTAACCTGTCATCATTCCTGTCTTTTATTGAATTTTTACTGTGAGTAAATTTTGAGGTAACTTTTATATTTTGGCCAGCCAATTCGCTGAAGCAAAACTTTCTTGTTTCAAAATTTCTCTCAGATTTTGAATTCCATTACTTGATTATTTGACATCATATTTTGTATTCTCATGGGCTATTCTGTGTCCTGATCCAACCCCCGCCCCCCAACCCCCACCCCCCAACCACCCACGCCTTCCCCTCATTAAATTATGATGGTCTTTCAGTTGTCATTTCACTTCAGATCTCGTTGTCCTTCTCCAGCCCTTTGGTTTGGTACAGTATGATACAGTTGCAACTTGCCATGCAATAAAAGCTTGTCAAACTACAACAGCGACTGATCCATTTGCCTGCTGTTTGTTTACTTGTTAAATATATACCTTCAACCAAGTGATGAATGAACTTGAGTTAAAATTTAATTCAATTTGGCCCTAACCTCCCTTATAGCTTAACACAACATTCTCGATCTAATTTTATTATATAAATATAGTAGCTGTGTAATCTAAGTATGTATGCATCATATCAAACCAAATCACATACAATTTCTCTATAATATCACACCATAAACCTTGGCCACAGCCACATGTTTCCCCCTCAAGTTCCCTGGTTCAGCAGGTTAGGTCACCAATGCCATCTTAAGGTACAGAGGTGGCCACAATGCATATTCCCATGATTTTTCTCTCACTTTTACCAAATTGAGGAGCTCACTTTACCTGTTAACAGTGTGAAAAAGAGAGCATCCAGGGTCCAGACTTCAGCTGTGCTGCACTGATTTGTGCCCCCACCATTAGAAATTCGGCATGGTAGTTGTTTTCTTACCTGCCCTGCACCAGTTCCCAATTCACACTCACTCCATATTTCAACCCCAAAACCAAGACAGTCAAAGCTGCCTCCTTTTTTCTACTTTCAAATCCTCCTCATCTCTGGCCCCACAGTCTCTAAATCAGTCCTTCGTTGCTTGTCTGCTATTATAATTGAATCGTGTTGTTCTTCTTCACCTCCTTCACTAGGTTGGTAGGTGGGTCAGGTCACCTCCCCAAGTTAAATTGCAGCATTCTCTCTCAGACTATTGTCACCCCACAGAGACTACAGCAGGGGACAGTGGCAGGGCCTGACAAGAGGGACTAGAAGCATAGAATAAAAAGTGAAGGAATCCATCCAATCTTTCCACTGTCTTGTTTTGATTTGTGTGAGAGAGATGAGGAGCATCATGGCAAGGAGCCCCCATGAGTCCTCCTTCTCCTTCTCCAGGAGACACTTCAAGTGGATAGTTGGGAAGGTCGGCGGAGAAGGCGAGAGCGAGGAAGAGATCGAGATCCTCACCACCACCAACAATGACGAAGAGGCGGTGGCGGTGTGGGGAGGAGAGAAAAAGACAAAACATTCATCGCCAGCGGTGGCCGCTGTCACAAAACTCTGCTCGCTTCTTACCGCGGCGGTGACCGGTAAGAGCCGAACGAGCAGAGTGACTGTCACTATGTTCGGTCACCGCCGGGGCCACATACAATTTGCGTTCCAGTTGGAATCTAGATCGGCGACGACGGTGCTCATCGAGCTCGCCTTGCCGACGAGCACTCTACTCAAGGAAATGGCTTCGGGGCTTGTGAGGATCGCGCTAGAGTGCGAGCGGAGAGGCTACAGCAGCGCTTCTGGTGGTGGGAAATCGAGACCGGGGAAGCTGCTGGTTGAGACACTGTGGAGAGCATACTGCAACGGGAAGAAGTGTGGGTATGCAGTGAGGAGGGACTGTGGGCCGGAGGACTGGAAGGTGCTGAAGGCGGTGGAGCCGGTGTCGATGGGGGCTGGAGTTCTGCCGGCGGCGGCGACCGACGGTGGCGGCGGAGATGAAGGGAGATGATGTACATGAGGGCCAAGTTTGAGAGGGTTGTGGGGTCTAAAGATTCAGAGGCATTCTACATGCTGAAACCCAGATGGGAATTCTGGGCCTGAGCTCAGCATCTACTTGCTTAGAGTTTGAAAAGGTGTTCTGTTTTGCTTTTTTTTTTTTGGTTGATTGAGGTAGAAGTAGTATGTGATGATTTTGTTAAGATATAATGTGTGATGCTTATGAGATAAAAATTGTGGGAGGAGGATGCAGTGAGTGTAATATGTATAGTTTTAGTTCTCTGGTTTTCTCTCCTCTCTGGAGATGAGGGGTGCAAGGCAAATTAGCCATCTTTTATTATCAACCAAGTTTCCTTTAGTAATCTCTTCAATTCTATTACAGTTGAATTACTACTTTACTAGCAAGAAGAAAGACAATGATTACTATTGAATTGTTGCTCTCTCTCTCTCTCTCATGCACTGCCCTTCTCAGGGCTATGATCAACATAATAATTCCATACAGGGGCTAATAGTGGGTGGAATTATCAGCAACTCCAATTGGTGCTTATGAATGGGGGAGAGGGGGGTTGTCATATTATGTTAAACTTCCAAATCAAGACAAAAACAGGAGAAACGGTGGGTTTAGGTTTCATTTACTTTTGATAATTAAAATCCCACTAAAACTGATATTAATTTTGTATTATTTGGTAACAAATTTTTTTCAATAAATTACAATTTTTTTGTTTCAATAAATACTTCAACATTCGTTTGTTTTTGTCTTTCTATCATCAAAACGGCATAACTTGCTATTTGGGCCAAATTAGTTTCATACAATAATATTTGAGGGCTTATTTTATTTGTTATAAAGGTTCCCAATACATGGAACCCGGGTTCGGTTCATGTGTGTGAGCCACACACACATACAATAAGAGGGCTAATCCGATGTTGACACGTGGACTGGTCCTCTTATAATATGTTATGTGTGTGGGCCTCACATACATATTATAAGGGATTATAAGAGGACCAGTCCACGTGTCAACGTCGAATTGGCCCTCTTATTGTATGTGTGTGTGGCTCACACACATGAACCGAACCCAATGGAACCCTTGCTGCGCATGCAATTTTGGCTAAAAGTTCGAATAATATTCATAAAATAAATTAAAATTCATATATTGATGCAATTTTCATGTATCCATTACATATTGGAGCAGATAAAAATAATAGATAATGTTTTCAAATGTGGCTTCGGATTTCTGCGTACCCGCTGCATTTTGTAGCCCTTGAGTTGAGAATTTTTAAGTGTGATAAATGTGTACTTTTGTGAGCTTGGCCTTGTATAAATGATTCCCTAAAGTTTTTTAAAATATAATTATTATAAGCTGATATTCAAAAATTAGTTTAGAAATATAACATCAAAAGTTTCACCCTGATCAACGACTCCTTGACATATAAAAATTAAAAAATTAATCACGCAAGAAGGTACTGGAGGCTCTCTGGATTCCACTCACTAACTGCAAAAAATTGTCAAACCTGTTCCACTGATCACGAAATGGTGCATGACAGAAACAGAATTTCTCCAGCTAATAACATAATAATTTGCTTGCATGTAGAACGTATAAAGTCAAATTTGCAGAATTTTCTACAATGTCAATCAGAATACCAATTAACTGAGAAGATGCAACATATAAACTACTCGAAAAAAAGTTGAAAAATTGCAAAGTCTTGTGTGCTAATAGTGTAGCACCCACCCCATTGACAGAGATGTAGTCAGGGTTCCGGAAACAGTAGCCAAAGTTCTGCAAACAAAAAACACAAAATAATACAACAGTGACGAGAATGTCCAACCACACGATAAAAACACTTTTCATCTACCACATGCATTCATGCATGACTCTCCGCTTATCACGCGCTTTCGGGTCTGTTTGGTTATCGTAACTGACTGTAATTCGTAGTTGTAATTGGTAAAGTCTTTTACAATTGTAAATGAGTTACATGTATGTAAATTTTACGGTGTTTGATTGGTAATATAAAATTGTAAAGTGGGAAAGTGTATTGTACTTTACGGTGTTTGGTTGTCGTAATGTATAAGTCGTAAGTGAAAAAAATTGACCACAAAATTAACTATTTGGTGATTTTAAAAGTTTTAATACTGCAAATAAATATTAAAAAAGTTAAAATATTTAAAAATTTTAATTAATATAAAAAAATATTACAAATTTGTATGACCACAAAATTAACTGTAACTGGACTGTAAGTGAGTGATAACTGGGTTGCAAGTGAGTGTTAGTTGAGTTACGTAAGTCTTTTACGAATTACGGTCCAAACAAACGCCGTAGTTGTAACTAGGTAGTAAGTCATTTACGAATTACGAAGTTTACGCGAAACAAACGAATCATGCACTCTTTTAGTTTCTCCATTATTTGAGAGAGTAATTGGCGATGTTTTAGATTTCATGCACCTTTTTGAATTCTCCGTCATTTGGGAGAGTAATTGATATGGAATATCAAGAGCCAAGTCTTCTCTAAAAAAGAAGAGGAAATGTAAGCATCACAATCATCGCAAACAAATAAGAACAACGAGATATAAAAAAAAACAGTGACTGTGAGCAGTTTGATAGCAGGAAGTTCTGGCCTTGATAGAGGGCAAACGTTAGCCGATAATGACGAAATAAGAGTGTTGTTCCTGAGGTGCTGGGGCTCACATTCAACGGTGACATCGTTGATCCGGGTTCTCTACTGTTCTCAGTCTCAGTTATTTATTTTATTCTGGTGAGTTCGTTTCATGCTATCCGCTCTTCGGAATGAAGTATACTACTGACTGTTGATGGTTGATATTCCTCTTATAATTGTAATTTATTATTTAGAGATAGTGAAAGATTTGATATTGACAAGGTCTAATGGTGTTTTTTCACGTCAAAATTCATGTGTCTGGCTTACTATTTTGTCATTAGTTTATATTATTTTTTTCATCAACACAGAAAAATTATATTTCACAATTTTCATGGGTTTTTTTTCCCCAACAAACAGTTTGACTAAATTTGAGGCATGCATCAGAGGATTGGACATGAAAGGGGGCTTAGTTCTATTATAGAGTTTCCACATTATAGGAAGTTTCAAACATGAGATGAGACATTTAAACAACAAACATAAAAACAAGACTTTATTGGCATAAACACTACAAACTTGTCGTTATAAATACTGACAAGATATTGCTTTCAATTATTTTAAATAGTGATATTGTAGATTGTAGACTTGTAGAAGGGCTTATACTTTTAAGCAGCCAATATGAGTTTCGGGTTTGCCACTTGGTACTTGGTAGCTAGTACTTTTTTGGCTCGTCTTTCCAAGCTTTTCCTCACATGGTCAACAATTTGGTTTAGCGCATGTCAAAAACAAAATATTAAATTGGTAATAAATACAAAATAATAATTTTTTTTATTTACGTAGAAATAGGGGTGGACTCGGGTGTACACTTGAGTGCTGATAGATGCTCACACTGAATTTTATATAATACTTAAAATAATATATATTATAGTTTTACATCTCTTATTAAGTGTTTTTATGACTTAATAATAATAAAATCTTGAGAATACTCTTATTTGAGTTGTAAAAAATATTAAATTTCAAATTTTACTAATTATTAAATTGTGTATGTTATACATATAGAGAGACTTGTATATTTCGGAAGGATTCGAGAATCCTTCCTACTAGTTATTAAATTGTACATGTTGTTTCTATTTCTCGTCCCTAAAAGATACAAGTTAATATCGTATCCATATATATTCGGGTATTATATAATAAAAGCTTCTTTGTCCGTGTGTACGTACATATACCAATGTATATTAATATTGTGCTGCAATTATTATTATAACTTCGCCGTCTATTGCGTATTATTGTGTTTGTACACATACATAAATGATGCTGTTTGTATCATTATCATTATTGGTCCGTATGTAGTTATCCACAACATATTGTATTTATTGTATTTATGTACCATTTGTCTTTAGCTCACTTTTTTATGTGTTTATCCCAGCTTGCGAGTAGGCTGCATCGAGTAACCCAATAAAAATAATGTGCAGAAATTAAACGATGTGGGACTAAATTAACTAAACAACTGACCTAATGAAGTAAGCCATGCGCGCGCCCTAACACCTAGCGGCAGCGATTGCCGCAGAAACGGAAATCGAGATTAATGTTGCGCATGTATATTACTACAGAACCCTTTGTGCAGACATTGGGAGGCTGTAATTTTATTATTATATCCAATCAAATCAAACAATGGTAAACAATATACAAGTTATTCAAATAAATAACTGGTGAAAATAAATATATCTGTAATTATAATTTTAGCAAGAGGCATCAACAGTTTTATTCTCCTAACACAAATATACTTGGTATAACAAAAAAATAATTAAAATTTAAGGGAGAATTTAAAAAAAAAAAAATCATGTCCTCCAAATATATCATCGCATATAAGTTTGCTCTCTGAACTATATCTCCAAAAACTCGAATCTTGAAATTGACTTGCTCAAGGAATATGTTTGCTCATTGAATCGCCTTTTTCAGCTCAATATTTTTATTTTCATTCTTCATGCTTTGAAATACGAATTATGTTCCCTGGACATTTTCTTCATTGCCTGATTTGCTTGTGACATCTTGTTTTAGATAAGTTCATCAGTGTCTATTATTAATTTGCTCTATGGACCGTGACATCCGAATCAATGTGGATCACTGATGCAGCACCAGTCAACAAATTTGATCACTTCAAAACGTTAAAATATAATCACTTTTTCTATTTTCTGTTCAAGAGAATGAAAACACCCTTTATTGCATCCTGCATTGCACAAAACGGAGCCTACATACAAAAGTTATACTGTTTTAAAATTACAGGTGTAGTTCTGTAAATTCTACAGGGGGCGATCATTTCTGGCCAAGTCACCTAATGTTGGGAAATATGAAGAATTAAATGTGAATCTTTGAGCTGAATTACGACGAGATCTGTTAATAGAATTAATTGGATAATGGTTAGAGTGTGTTCTCCTTTCATTGGGGATGAACGTGGTATATTCACATGTTCAATTCCGACTTCGAATAAATGATATATCAAGTCTAAAGTTACTTAATTCAAAAGCCAAAAGGGAACTAAAAATAGCTAAAAGCATTTAGTCTCATATTAGCCATGCGATGGAAGTTTGAAGTGTTTAAATAGAGAAAAAATGGGAACAAAGGATGTGTCCTTTGGGTACTTGAAGTTTTCGCGCGTGGTTAGGGGAAACCATGCCGGGAGCCGGGACCGGGACCGGGTTCCCTACCTGGTCCAGTTCTTTTTGAATCGGGTCTCACCGGTATGGATTACAGCGGATCGCACCAGCCCCGATATCTAGACCCACAACAGCGCAACGGCTAACAGGAAATCGCCGCGAGCTGTTACAACGGTTGGGCGGTTTCTGTTTGAAACGAACCGTTGCAACGGTTCAGACCGAACCGTTGCAACCATTCGGACGAATTTGCCCCTCCCAGAGCGCTACAAATAGCGCCCCTTTTCTCCTATTTTAAAACACAGAAAAAACACAAAACAAATCCCTCTTCCTTCTTCTGCATTCTGAAGTGAAAAGGCTCAGAAAATTCAACATATTCTTTAATGGAATTGTTGTCTGAATCTCTGTGACTTCCAAAGAAGAATATTATTCTATTTTCCTCCTTTCTCTACAATGGGTGTTCCTTCAAAGTAAAGACAAATATTCTCCCTTAAATTTGTCTTGGTCTTGCTGCTTTGATAATCCTATGAAGGTACTGGTTAACTACAGTTCGACCATACGGTGATTTAGTAATGCTATCCAAATACCGTGAAGGAGTGTTGTATCTTGGGATACCAGCGTCCAGTTACCTGTTAGCACTGTAGCGGGGGACAATTGTCCTAAGGAGATTCGCTATAAGTGTACCTCACTTCAAGTACTGTATAAGTGAATTAATTTTTTTATACAGGGGTTATACTGATATTCAGTATATTGAAACTAACTTATACCAGTCTAATTGGTGTCTAACCAAGGAAGGTAATTGAAAGGTAGTTCTGTAATTAAGGAATGTTCTATTGAACGAAAAATCTCTCACCTGATATTCACCGACCTGGCCAATTAGATCGGTGACATTGATAGTTTTCAGATTGATCCTAGAACTAACAATCTTAAGACAATTAATATTGAAGTTACTTACTTCTGTTCTACTTAAAATTACAGAAAATGTCTAAGACTAATCAAGACAGCTCAAGTAAGGCATCAAACATGCAAATTCAAGCTTTGATGCCAGCTCTACTTCTTAACCCGAAGCCGGAAAAGCCAGGAAAATTCGATGACATAGAATTCAAGAGGTGGCAACAAAAGACGCTCTTCTACTTGACCACTTGGCATTTGGCCAAATTCCTGCAAGAGGATCCATCAGAACCCGAACAGATCGGGAGTCAGTCCTTGCGGTTGATGCATGGACTCAAGGTGACTTCCTTTGTCGAACTATATTTTGAATAGACTGGATGACTCTCTTTACAATGTCTATAGTTCAATCACAACGACAAAGAAGTTATAGGTCAGTCATGATAAGAAGTACAAGACTGGAGGATGCCCGGTACCAAGAAGTTCATCGTAGGACGATTTCTGGAGTATAAGATGGTGGATAACAACACTGTAATCAGTCAGATGCAAGAGTTCTAACTTATCTTGCATGAGATAGTGACTGAAGGTATGAATCTACCTGAAACTTTTCAGGTTGCTACTATTGTGGAGAAACTCCCACCTACGTGGAGAGATTTTAAGAACTACTTGAAATACAAGCGCAAAGAGCTGAAGTTGGAAGATCTCATTGTGAGGCTTCGAATTGAGGAGGATAACGAAAGTCCGAGAAAAGGGAGCAGTAAGAACTCCTATGAAGCCAAGACCAATGTGATCAAAGACTCAAAGGGGAAAGCGTCTACTTCTAAAAGCTTAAAGCGGAAGAAGACTGCTCAAGGGTACAAAGGTAAGAACATGCGCTTCAAGGAAACTTGCTACATCTGCAACAAAGAGGGACATAAGGCGAATGAATATCACAGCCGTCTCAAAAAGAATAAGAAGAACCATCTACAGGCAAACCTGACCGACTATGCATTACCAAGCCTTTCAGCTGTTGTGTCAAAAGTAAATCTGACGACCAACAATAAAGATTGGTGGGTAAACATGGGGTTACTAGGCACATCTGCTCTGAGAAATTATTATTATCTGAATATTAAAAACTAGAGCAAGATGAGAAACTCTTCATGGGAAACTCAATCGTCTTTAAGGTTGAGAGAAAAGGAAAGGTCATACTGAAGTAGACATCTGAGAAAGAGCTTACTCTGAACGATATGCTATATGTTCCAGATATCCGCAAGAATCTGATCTCTGGACCAATACTTAGTAAGAAAGGGTTTAAAATAATTTTCGAATCAGATAAATTTGTACTTACTAAGAGTGGGATGTATGTGGATAAGGGTTATCTTATTGATGGTCTTTTTAAGGCCAATGTTGCAGTTGTGGACATAAAATCTGTGTATTTGTACCCTAAGCTTATAAATAAAGAAAGTTTTCTGTTTATTTACTTGAGTCTCCTATTTTATGGGGTGCTAGATTATGGCATATAAATTACAAGTCTTTAAAAAACTTGTCTAATCTAGTATATATTCCTAAAGTCAACTTGAAGAAATTCGCAAGTGTGAGATTTGTGTTAAGGCCAAGTTCGCGAAAAAATTATTTCACTCAATTGATCGAAATAACAAAACCTTTAGGGTTAATTCATAGCGATTTGTGTGACTTGAAGTTTACGCCAATTAGAGGCAGGAAAAAGTATTTTATTACTTTTATTGATAACTGTACAAGATACTGTTATGTGTATGTTCTAAACAGTAAGGATGAGGCAATGAGTATGTTTATAACATATAAAGTTAAAGTTGAGAATCAACTCAAAAAGAATATCAAGATTCTAAAATCCGATCGAGGCGAAGAATATGAATCAAATGATTTTAGTGAGTTATGTACTAAATTTAGTATAATCCATCAAATACAGCACCATGTACTCCTCGGCAAAATGGAATTGCTGAACGGAAGAACAGAACTTTGAAGGAGATGGTCAATTCCATGCTTGTAAGTTCTGGAGCTCCGCAGAACTTGTGGGGTGAGCTCTGTTAACTACAAATTATATTCTAAATAGAGTACTCTAAAAGAAACTTGGTCTTATACCATTTGAGTTATGACATGGAAGGACACCTTCCTACTTTTACCTCAAAATGTGGGGGTGCCTTGCAATGGTACTAGCACCATTACCTAAAAAGACTAAGTTGGGAGTAAGAACTATGGACTGCATATTCATAAGCTATGCCTTGAATATTAGTGCCTACAGATTTCTGGCTCATAAATCAGAAATACCAGATATTCATGTAAACATGATTATCGAATCTAGAGATGCTGTGTTCTTGAAGACATCTTTCCATACAAACAGGAAACATATAAGACTTCTGGGAAAAGAACACATGAGATGGCGTTCAGGGATGAAAGCCTCGAGGAACCGATTGTTAATGCGAAAATTGAACTAAGAAGAAGTCAGAGATCTAGAAGCTCAAAATCTTTTGCTCCAGATTTCATAGCATATGCTATTGAAAGCCTCAAACATTAAAGAGGCTATGTCTACCCCAGAAGCACAAATATGAAAAGAAGTTATAAATAGAGAAATAGAATCCATACTAAGTAATCATACTTGAGAATTGGCAAACCTGCCTTCTAGTAGTAAACCAATTGGGTGTAAGTAAATTTTTAAAAGAAAATTAAAACCCGATGGATCTATCGATAAGTATAAGGCTAGATTAGTAGTTAAGGGCTATCGACAAAAGGAAGGACTTGACTACTTCGATACTTATTCACTAGTAACAAGAATAACCTTCATTCAGATGTTAAACAAATTACAGTATTGTATAACTTAGATATCCATCAAATGGATGTCAAGACTGCATTCTTAAACGGTGAATTAAATGAAGAAATATATATGGAGCAACCTGAAGAATTTATAGTCAAGGGCCAAGAACACAAAGTGTGTCAATTGGTAAAATCCTTATACGGTCTAAAGCAGACTCCAAAATAATGGCATGAGAAATTTGATAGTGTCATGATCTAAGATGGATTTACTATCAATGAATGCGATAAGTGTGTTTACACTAAAAAAGTTGAAAATGCATGTATCATTGTTTGTCTTTATGTAGACGACATATTGATACTTGGAATTAATATTGAAATTATTAAGTCCACTAAAAGAATGTTATCCAATAGTTTTGACATAAAGGATCTGGGGGTTGCTGATGTAATTTTAGGAATTAAAATCACAAGAACGTCAGATGGAATCAGTCTATCTCAATCTCACTACGTGAATAAGATGATAGAAAGATTCAAGGATCATGGGATAAAGGAGAATACAAATCCTTTCTCCCACACATCCACCTTCGAAAGAATATAAGAACTAGAGTACACCAGTTGGAGTACTATCAGATTATCAGAAGTTTAATGTATTTAATGAATTGTGCTAGACCCGATATTGCTTACGCTATAAGCAAGTTAAGCAGATACACTAATAACTCTAGTGATGATCATTGGACTGCTCTACTACGAGTATTAGGTTACGTATCACATACTAAAGAATATCCTTGAGATCTGGACAATATCTACCTATGCTTAAAGGATACAGTGATGCTAATTGGATTGCAGATTCTGAGGAATCAAAATCAACTAGCGAATATGTATTTACTCTACGAGGAGCAGCGATATCTTGAAAATCTTTCAAACAAACATGTATTGCCTGTTCCACTATGGAATCGGAATTCATAGCCTTAGATAAGGCTGGAGAAGAAGCAGAATGATTTCGATAATTTTTGGAAGATATATCATTATGGCCAAAGCCAGTGCCCGCTATATGCATTCACTGCGATAATCAAGCAGCTATATCTAGGGCACAAAATTTTATATATAATGGTAAGTCTAGACATATTCGTCGTAGACATAATACCGTTAAGCAGTTGCTCTCAAATGGAATTATCTCTATTGACTTTGTATCGTCAAAAGATAATTTAGCGGATCCGCTTGCCAAAAGTTTAAGTGGAGAGCGCATAAACTGTGCATCGAGGGGAATGGGTCTAAAAGCCTAACCATACTGAGTAGCTCAATGGAAACCTCACTTAGCGACTGGAGATCTCACGCAATAAGTTCAAGAGGAAAGACTAGTTATAGTTAACTCAGCAAGTAAGCACTTAGGAGCTTGACTCCAATCCATTCCTAAGGTGCACACAAGTGCTTTCTACAAGTGGATTAAGAATAAGCTTACGCTTTTAATGATGCCTATATCTTATTATTAAAAACAAGTGTAGTAGAGTAGACTATATGAGTATAGAGCTGGGTCGGCTCTTTGGAATTTCTATGGAGGCTGTTATCCCTAAAGATACTCTCTGAAACTAAGAATGTCCAGGCCCAAAATGAACACAACCGAGAGTCAAAGTTGATTTGGAAAGTTATTGTGTTGAAGCTTGTTGACTTCGCTTACACTAACAACTAACAGTTTAAGACTTAGTTCACTGATTAGCTAGTAAGTCTGATAAGCTTTCGCTATGAAAGGTTCAAGACCTAGTTCATCTATCCTGATGCAGTTTCTTTTCTAAAGTACCTTTCACTATAGAGTCAGTCTCTTTGTGTGTCAATTCCTTGAATCTCCATTCATTATGGGAGATTGTTGGGAAATATGAAGAAAATGTGAATCTTTGAGTTGACTTACGGCGAGATCGTTGATAGAATCAATTGGATAATAGTTGGAGTGTGTTCTCCTTCCATTGGGATGAACGTAGTATATTCACATGTTCAGTTCTGACTTCGAATGAATGAGATATTCAAGTCTAAAGTTTGCCTAATTCAAAAGCCAAAAAGGGGACTAAAGGTAGTTAAAAGCATTTAGTCCCACATTGGCCATGGGATGGAAGTTTGAAGTATTTAAATAGAGAAAAATGGGAACAAAGGGTGTGCCCTTTGGGTACTTGGAGTTTTAGCGTGCGATTAGGGGGGAACCAAACCTACACGCGCGCGCTGCCGCCAGCGATGCTGGGTGTCGGGGGCTGGGACCGAGTTCGAGTTCTGGCTCGGCTTGGGTTCCCTACCTGGTTCGGTTTATTTGAACCAGGTCTCACGGGAATGGGTTATAGCGGATCGCACCCGCTCCGCTATCTAGACCCGCAAGAGCGCAACGGCTGACAGGAAACCGTCGCGAACCATTACAACGGTTGGGCGATTTCTGTCTGAAATAAAAGTTGCAACAGTTCAGACCGAACCATTGTAAACGTTCGAACGGATTTGCCCCTCCCGGAGCGCTATAAATAGCGCTCCTTTTCTCCCATTTTAAAACACAGAAAAAAAACAAAACAGATCCCTCTTCCTTCTTCTGCATTCTAAAGTGAAAGTCTGTATTCCGGATTTCGAAGTGAAAGAAAGATCTGAAGTGAAAGTGAAGAAGAAGTAACTCGGATTCTGAAGATTCATTCTGAAAGAAGTCTCAAAAAATTCAACAGATTCTTTAATAGAATTGTTCTATGAATCTGTGACTTTCAAAGAAGAATATTCTTCAATTTTTCACCTTTCTCTACAGTCGGTTTTCCTCCAAATTAAAGACAAATATTTTCCTGAAATTTGTCTTGGTCCTGCTGCTTTGATAATTCTGTGAAGGTATTGCTTAATTACGGTTCGACAGTACGGCGATTTGGTAGTGCTATCCAAATACCGTGAAGGAGTGTTGTATCTAGGGAGACCAGCGTGCAGTAACCCGTTAGCACCGTAGCGGGGGAAGTAATTGTCTTAAGGAGATTCGCTATAAGCGTACCTCACTCCAAGTACTATATAAGTGAATTAATTTTCTTTATATAGGGGTTATACTGATATTCAGTATATGGATTGACTTATACCAGTCAATTGGTGTTTAACTAGGAAGGTAATCGAAAGGTGGTCTTATATTAAGGAACGTTCTATTGAACGAAAAACCTCTCACCTGATATTCACCGATCTCGCCAATTAGATAGGTGATATTGATTAGTTGTCAGATTGATCCTAAAACTAACACTTAAACCCTCAATGTTGTTGATTAACAACAGTGTTTGTTTTTTATTATTTTTTATTCTATTAGAACTTTGGACTTATTAATTATTATTACTTCTTAGTTTTCTATATTTATTTTCTTTTAGTTCTTGTGTATTAGAGTTTTAGTCACAACATGAGGTTTACTTGAGATTCATTCTTTGTATGAGTGTTTAGTCGAGTTAAATAGTTTAAAGATTTAACGTACGGGGAGCCCATATAATGACCTAGTTTTCTAGTTTGTATTCAGACTTTAATTAATAAAATTTTAGATTTTTATTTTAGACTTTGTTAATTCTGATTACTGCTTATGGATTCAATATTTGTTGGTTGATTCTAATTGTTCATGATTGACTATTTTGATATTAGTCATTTATTATATATTGAACTTTTTTGTTCATCACCAACAAATTGAAGAACAAGGTTAGAGAGAAATTGTTTTTTTCTACATAAAAGTGAAAGAAATCACGAAAGCACATGAAGTTTGAGGATTTCTCCAAGATCTGAACTGAACCTGCCTCCATATTTTTATTTTTTTGGCTAATACAAAACCCTTAGGCTAATACATTGTAGTATCCCTAATTAGTAATACTGTATTTTTATTTTTTTAAGTAATCATTTTATTTTACTGATTATTTTATTAGTTTTATTATTATTAATATTTTTAATGTTATTATTATAGATATTATTATCATTAGGGTTAGTAAATTTATTTATTTATTTATTTTAATATTAGTATAGATATTAGTGGTAAGGTAGTTGTTAATTATCATTTCTGTTGTTACTTTTACTATTAATTATCATTATTAATATTGTTATTTTTGTTATTAAGTATTATTATTAGCATTTTATTAATATTATTATTAATGGTCATGAGTAACTTTTACTATTTTTATTAACTATTTCTTAGTAACGGTTGTTTCATTATGATGATAATTATTATGTATCATTATTGTTATTGTTAGTATTTTATCGATATTATTATTTCTCTCTTTCTTGATTCTTACCCATTACCCATTAGCCCATCGATCTATATCCATTCCTATTTCTATACACATTTTCCTGTACCCTTTCTCTCTACCCTAACCTAACCCGTAAACCCTTTACCCATTACCCAATAATCATATATCTCTACCCTATATATAACACCTCCTAATTATAACCTAACCTAAGCATCAGCCCTAATCACCATCTCCTTCTCTTCTTCCTGCTGCCACCACCATCCACCATGTGCATCCCCCACGGCAACACCCCCTCTTCATGGCTGAGATCATCCCCCCAGCAGCCCCAAGGCGCGCAGACCAGCACCCCCTTCCAGGGTAGCGTCCGCACTCCGACTCCACCCTCATGGAGTCCTCCACTCCTGGCCGCAGCCCAGGCCTTCGATAGCATGACCCCCGTCCGAGTACAACCCCTGCACCTCTCCCTATTGGCAGCACACTATCCCTCTTTCCTTGCCTTGAGCACCCACTCAGCGGCAGCCCGGAGTCCACCCGAACACCTCCCTGTGCATAGCCCTCCAGCAGCCCTCTTTGTCATGACATCCAGCGAGCCAGGACCCCTTTCTTCCGCCCCACCGAGATGATTCGCGGTAGCTCCCGAAATCGTCGGTCCCTTCGCGATCTCCGGCAGCCCGCTTCTCCCCTCCTCGGTCTCCGTTGGTGCGCCGGAGCTCCAAGTCGCGCTCCCCTTGGCCATAAGGTCTCTCTTTACCCTCACTCTCTCAGGTTACATCTTTCTATCCTCTGCATGGTTTTCTCTCTTTGTAAAATGTAATTACATATGTGTGTTGAATTATATTGTATGTATATTTGATGGGTGGGAATATGTGTGTGTGTGTAAGTATGCATGCATGCATGCATGTATGTGTGTATGTATATGGGTGTGTTTACTGTATTATATGTGAGGTATTAGTAGATGTGTGTTATATATTATGTGTGTGTGAGTAAATGATTGGGTGTGTATGAATGTATGTATTATGATATGTATGTATGTGTATACTTGTATATATGAGTGTATTTTGGTATACACGTGGGTGTGTACACGTGTGGCATACTCATATGGGGTACATGTGTGAGTATTTTATGGGTATGTATGATCCCCCTTCCTCTCTGTGTGTTCAGTTGTATGTTGCAGCGATACGAACCTGTTTGGTGAGGTTCGGACCTGTTGTGGTAGATTAAGATTTATGCCCGTTATGAACTTGATATAACGGCGATTTTAAAACTGATCCATGAGATGATCCGTAGATCAGTACCGATTCGTGTAGTAAAGACCAGATGGCGATTCGGTTTCAAAATCGCGTTATTTCATGTGAGTATTTGTTCGTGTATATTTCTTTATTTACTGTTATCGGTATGCGTTTACATGTTACTGTTATCATTTCATGTGATTTTCTGTTATATTTTATCAATTTGATTACTTATATCACTTCATGAGACATCAATGATTGTTCACCTTATTTACGTAGTTGATATGAGCTTATATTAGCATCATTTCTTGTGTTGGTAGTTTGTCGCTGTTGCTTAGGCCTAGTATTGAAAGATCTTAGACTGTGACCGGATTCGAACATTAATTGGCTGTATTAGTTTATATTTGAGTATCAGACGTGTATGGACCTTGTATTTGAATATTGAGATATTAAACTTATATCATTTCATGTGCAACCGTTTCGAATTCAGACTAGCTATCAAGGAACTTGGACTATATACTAGATTGATCTTACGTTAGATTGGTTAGTAATTGTCGTTTAAAATTTATATCTTATCTGAATAATTATCAGATTTGATATTCCTTTATTCAGTGATAATTCAGTCAAGAATTTATTCGAGTATTTGAGGACATATCAGATGTGATCTTACTTTATTAAAGGATTAGAATTCTTTATGTTTGGATCGGTACATGGACTTATTTCAGAGTTGGAATTGATTTAGGATTACATTCTTTATTAGATTTGATTAGTATTCTGATGTGATTGATTTAGTTGGATTTATAGTTGTAAGTATTTTCCGTTATACCCTATTATATTGTTTGAGTATTGATGATCTGTTGATGTTTAATTATCAGACGTAGAGACATCTTAGATTACATATTGCTAGAGGAATAGACGTAGATTGGGTTGACCTGGCTTGGTGATTTTAGATATATATACTTGATATGTTACTTGAGTTTTGGGATCTTGTGATTGACCTGGATAGAGTGAGAATATGTGATGATCTTGATTGGATTGGAGTGTGGGGATTGATTAGATGTATCAGAACTTATAGTTATTTCAGTATTGAGATTCGGGATATCGGTGACTTTGAGGATGGATATGTCGATGACTTTAAGGACCTGAGTTGATTATATAATTTGCCCGGATTATTCTATTCACACAAGCAGGTCATTACTTATTCTAAAAATCATGATTTACCTGAAGAACTTGACTGATTATATATGACATTTACATTATAACTATATTGTCCATGTTAGCATAATTGCTGGAAAAATATTATATGTAACAACACACCTCATGTTGTACTTGTTACATGTCCTGTTATACCGGTACCTATTCACTGACATTATATATATCCTGTTATATCGGTATCCAGATTACACATGTTACGTTGTTACCAGTCGAGTTATCCTAGTGGTCTAGGTAATATGTACATTAAATAATCTTAATAAATTAATAACATGACATTAAATAACTTACACTGGGATGAGAAGATTGATGGAGGAGACATCGTCTGTATTTTGGGTGGACTTAGGATATAGGTTGCGCAGCCAAAGAGGGTCTGCTGCGGGGTTCTCATGGGGTGACTGGCACCCCGTCCTGTTCTTATTCCTGTTATATATGTCTCACACCTAGCGGTGGGCCTGGTTCAGTGCCAAGAGTCTGGGTCGTAGTTTGGGTATGTACGGGACCCACCGAAAGCATGGATAATATCTCTAACTGATCAGTTTCAATAACTTAGGACCCTGATTGACATGTGTAATAGACGTAGTATGGGATGTGTCTATTACAAGTGGAAATTGGTATTCGCTGCCATAATAGTAACAATAAACTGTTCAAATGTACTGTAATTAATTGTCTTTACCTGATATATGAATGTATGTTGGACACCCGATGTTACACTGACCTGATTGGACATCTGACTCTAGTATTAACTGACTCTACCCGCCTATTATATAGATTATGATAGATACCTGATTGTATACCTGACTGGATACATACTCTACTGTGCTATCTACATTACTGTTTATTTACTTATTGATGCCGTTTCTTATTCCAGTTTATACTATTATCATATGTTCATATTTATATGCATGTGCATCTTTCCAGTTTATTCTCAAACCATTTACTAGGAGTTTTGACTCACTGGATTTGTATATCCAGATTTGTGGCTATTTATTGCTGATCAGAAAATTTGGAGAGGATTACATGCGTTACGAGGAGCTGAGTCTCTTTTCTTGATTATAGGTATTCTTTCTCTTTTATTCATGTTATTTTCTGATTCTATTTATATCGTATCCAGTTGCCATTTCTTTCTTATTCATCTGCTATCACATTGTGTTAGATATTTATATGTCATATTGCAGTAATATTGATTTATCGTAGTATATTTTATAACTTGTTCACGTTATTTTAGGCTTAGCATGTATGCGCGGGGTATTTTCTCGCGTATACGTCGCCGACCTTCAACACGATTCCGTTTCGCGTATTTTAGAAAGCGAGACGTGACATACATCATTCTCTCTCATAGCAAACACCAAGAGCGTCCAAATGAGCAATCCAAACCAACTGTGAAGGAAAACCATTCACAAGCAACACATCTGAATCGATCTCCCTAACTCATTTAGT